>UCOK01018621.1:309144-552454 GCA_900474325.1 Synergus umbraculus | reverse complement strand
CATACATACATACATACATACATACACACACACACACATACATACATCCGGACATTTTTTCAGATGATCATATTAGATATATTGCCCTTGAAATATGTTCTAAAAAACCTTTTTTAGGAAACTGGATTTTGTCACCACTACAAAGCTTCCTCTATGAGGAAGCAAAAGTAAAGAAAACTGAGCCAGACCCCATAAAATGTATATGTCCAGATACATATAATGAGAACTAGATGAACGATATTTCAGATTCATTAACTCTACGTGATTTGTGATGGACATTGATTAACGTTGATTGTCATATTTACTGATAATCCCAACTAACGTGAGGTCCGAGTCATATTTTATCAAATAAATTGTCTAAGGGGAGAGAACAATATTCCTTTTTAGGTCGTATGTACTCGTTGGTAGCCAGACAGCTTCTTTGTTTATAATAGTAACGAATGCGTTTGCAACGATTTACACTGTACCTGTTATTATACGTTCTTCCAGGGCTCTTTACGGTTCCCGATCACAATGGAGCACACGCTGGGGGTTTTATGGAGTAATCATAAATATCAGTAATTGGTGCTGCGGTCGAAGAGTGGGCATTGAGGAAAGCAGACACTGATAAACGGCAGCTCAGAATTGACGACAAGTACATTACGATGAGCGAACATTTTTCCATGTTTAGTGTAGAGAGTTGAGGTAACCTGAGGTATAGAGTGAAATGAGGAAGGGTAAAATAAAATAACATAGGGTAAAGTAAAGTAAGGTAAGGCAAGGCTAGTGAAGCTAGGGTAACGGGTCCAGCACCTTAGCCATGGTATCCAACGTCATGCCCTCGGCTGTCTCTCATTATGCCAGAAACATTGCAGACTTCTCCGTGAAAGCCTGTAATGTAACGTTTGCCAGTGGATGATCTTGTGGAGCGATAAATAATCCAGTGTTAGTGATGTATTAACGTATAGCTTTCAGGTAATTCTCTTAGATTTTCGCAAGGTAAAAAAAAAGGATAATAAAGAAATTGTCATCCGTAATATCAATTAAATTTTATGAAAGTGTTCAGAGAATATATGTAGAGACATAAAGAAATGCATACAATTTAAATTACTGACCTTAGCAATGTTTGCGTTATGGGAGGAAGCAAAGTAAGTGAATGTTAAAGCAGAGGGTAAAAATCAGTCTCTTAAGATGAACATCTCTTCTATAAAGAGTAGCTGACCTCGTAATCCTGGAGCAATTTTCTTGGCTTCGAGGTTGACGTAAAACTTCCTGGAGGCATTCCTCCGTATACGGGTCCTAGTAAACGCGTTGTACCAGGGTTGAAGTTCTTCTTAATCTTCGTGGTGTCTGGTGATACAGCTTCGCAGGTGTGGCGGCACGAGTTCACAAAGGACCCGTAGATGGCTCAAGCTTCTCTCTCAGACTCTCGTAAATAGTTCTGGTCGTTGTCCTGGCAGCTTCACAGTTTTAACATCTCTCGTTTACCTGACAGACCTGCTGCACTTGCCATGCCGCACTTTTGCAACTCATTCAGAATGAATATTTATTTACAAACCTTTCTCCCATTTTTTTTCTGTGCCTTCCACTGATTTTCAGTGACTTTTCACTGATTTCCAGTAGATTTTTCACTGAATTAAATCGTGAGAAAAGAGTCACTGCAAATCAGTGGAATTTGACTGGTAATCAGTTAAATTTCAAGCATCTTCAAGAATCTTGAAAAAATTATAAAATGGCGCTAATATATATGTTAACATGGTTATTGAAACATATTCACCCTACTTCATGTTGAAAAAAAGCAAGAATTCTCGAGTAAACCAAGTCTTGAGGTACATCACTAATTTTCATATAGAAAAGAAAAATGTTTGACAAATTATTAGCGACTCTACAATGTATACACGGTGCAAACTGTAATTATGGAGCCAGAGGCTATAATTATTGTCACGTTGTTCTAGCATTGAATGATGTAGTTGTCGTGTAGCTTGTAGATAAATGAGAACCCAAGAAAATCGAGAGTTTCGTATAATTATTGGGTTACCAATTTCCATATGCTTATGCATATTTCCAATGAAAATTGATTGAGATTTAAATTCCATAAAAGTATTCCCAGCGATTAAAATTCTACAGTGGGTTAAATTGACCTTCACCTTGATTTTTAACATTATGATCAAGTTTTTCATCAAGATTAAAGTCCTGGGAGCCAGAGGAGGGATATCATGAATGAAACTGTACCGCAAACTTGAGAAGTAAATAAGTTTGACCGAGTGAGGAACTTCAACCTCGATAAGAGGAAACGAGACTGGGCCCAAAAAAGTACGATCCTTACCCGATCTCATCCAGGGTACAATCCTATTCTTCAGCAGGATGCAGCGAGATCTGAAGATAGCTTTGTACCATCCAAGTGCGTGGCCTCTTGACTTGAGTTACAGCTGGTTAAAGTTTCAGCTCTGCCACAGAAAAAAATTCGCGACCACCTGCAAAATCCGTCTGCTGTATGCCTTGCTACACCTCCGGGAATGCAAAATAGTTTTTTTTATCTTCCATGAATCTTGGTTGAAATGAAAAATTTCATTCATTCTCGACTTTGAGGAGAATATCATCATTCATTGGGATTTATCGTCGAAAAAAGGCTGATTAATCATTTTAGATTAAAGAAATTGTCAAATTAAAAAAGAATTTTATGTCTATGATTGAATTCTTTATGTAGAAGATTCGAAGAGAACGAATTCGATTCCCACAATCTTTGAAACGCGGACTGCTTCCTGCGTTCTAAATATCGGTGACCGTTTATAGGAAATCGAATTTACCACCGGGATACATCCCTCACATGCAAGAATTAGTTTCATTCATATTGGACAATTGACCGAGATACCCACGCTGTCATGGCACTTCTAATCGAATAGCGGATGCAGCGGGAAAAAATCGCGTCCGTTAAGTTCTCTTGTAATTTATTATTTCATACTTCTCTAAATCTACTTTTACTTTCAATTTTTCACCATTTTCATGTTCTCACCTATTTTTATTGAAAAAATGTATCTATTTCATTAATGACAATAGGTACGGCTGAGATGACTGTAATACATTTGGCAGGAGATTCAAGAATGAAATTAGCATAATTGAAAATGGGTTGCCACGCATCTTGGGATCGGTATTGCTGCTGGATGAAATTGTAAGGAATATACGGTAGAGTGAGCGCACTCAATGCAATTTCGTGTACCAGGTTGAGATTAATTTTAAACAGCCGAGGCAAAAGTGACTCGAAAAGGTCTCCCGCGGCGATGTGGATAATCTTTATAATTTGCCTATCCATCGATGACTCGCGTAATGCAAGGCTGTCTCAGGTTCGACCACGACAAGGCCTCGGGCCTTACACACTAATATATATGTAGCGCATGTATATGGATAGAAACAATGCGGTCGTTGAAGAGAAAGAAGAGAATAAGAAACGGGACGCGATTCCAAACGCTAACTCAAGAACCAAGAATGTGCATTTGAAGAGACTTATAAGACCATTAGGCACGACATTTTTCCGATCTAGGATTGGTCAACAAATCCGCCTCTCCTTATTCCGAGACTTGGCAAAAAATTTCCGTCGTTCTGTTTAAAGCTGAACAAAAAATAACGAACAAGAATAGAAATTTTTTTTTTAGTGAAAAGTGATGCTCTGAAGAGCATATACACCATCCAATATATATGTATTTAAAACTCAGATCAGGTTTATATTCCTATTAAAATTTAATTTTCCTAGCTTAACCATTTCGCCTAGAAAAATATCGACCTCCCGTGGAACGGTAGCAGTAAGATATTGAACGACGATAACATAATTGCAAATTTCTGTACCACTTCCTAGGAAGTCTGGAGGATTCAAGACTCGCAGGATCACCGAGAAGTTGTATCGGATGGTTTTGCCATGGAATGACCCGTAAATGGGAATTACGGTAATTACTGGATAAAAGATAAAATAATACAAGATCGAAGAGGCGGTGAATCGGTAATCTTGATAGAGATAGAAAACAAGAAGATGCTTCTTGCCAAGTATCTAAGGGCGCCTTTTCCTGGTAAATGAAATTCATATGTCTATTCAGAATATGATAAAATTTTAATCTCGATTTTAATAATATCCTTTCCAATCTTTTTCATCTTTACTCAACTACTATTATTATTAAAGCCAAGGTATACAATTATAAACTTGTCTCTCAAGGTACTTGCACTTTTTGACATTGCTTTTTTTATTATCCACCTGCATGCATAATTTTCATTTAATCTATTATAATAATAATTCCAACACATTCTATATCATACTTTCGCAGATATAAAAATATTCTTACGATTTGTCAAACCCTTCATCAAATAATCAAAAAGTGTGCGCAAAGTGCAAAAGTTATAATTTCACGCACGATCTGCACTCCCTTTTTTCACTCCAAGGGTGATAGTTAACACAATTTTTTATTTTTTCTCCGTTGATAAAAATCTCGAGACCACTTGCTCCTGTTAGAATCATGTAAATCTTGACAAATGGCAGTGTGAGTCGACATGGGTTCTGGTACGATCAAGAACTCGAAGAAATACTATAATTGCGTATATAGCAATACACGCGATAGTCACTCCACATGTGCATACGTATAATCTCGTCTCGCCGATTTTGTGATTGCAATTAACGTAGTGAGGGCGCTCGTTAATTGGCTTGTAATCGGGCACTATTACGCCAAGGCGCGTCGGGCTTACCTGGCGTAAAGCAAAAAGCTGCAATCCCCGCGGACATTAATTAGCTGGACACGAGGTAGCTCGAGTCGATCGATAAATTAGGAACCTGGACTTGATGGGCGACGCCGATATAAACAAAGTTTTGCTCTTCCGTTTATACCATAATTTCTATAGCAACACTCTATGCTTCTTTCTTTTCACCTCATGAAAAAGGATCTTGATTCTTCCCTCAAACTATGAACAAGCAGGAGCCAGAAAGATCCAACTAACGGAAGCTCCTTAATTTCCTGGCTTCCTTTTGAATTTCTTCTTCAATTTCCTTATCAATCACCATTCGCTCTTATTTCTTTCAACCCCAACTTTTCTATTCCTTCCTATCTCTCGCCTATACCTTTTTATCTTCTCATCAATCAAAATTCGCTTCTATCTCTATCAATCTAAGAAGATGACATAAAGTCCCTGCATTAATTTTACATAAGCTACGATTCGTTCCACTCAGAAAAAACCTTGTTTGAAATCAAAACTTTTATTTTAATAATTCAAATTTAAAATTTCCTTTCTTTTAAAATAATTTTGTTTGATTGAAATAAAGTTTCTTTGAATCGAAGAAACTGTTTTCTGGGTGTAATCTCCTTTTAATGACAATAATCTATTTGTGAAAGTGAAAAACAATAAAGTAAGACAGATATTTTAGCTGCGAATCGGACTGAACTCGTTTATTATAATCATATCCTTTCTAAGCTGTACGTAAGCACGAGTGTGTCGTATAAATACCTAGTGGCTGTTTCCAGAGCTATTTAAATGCATTGGCCGATACATTAAAATACGGGAGGAGCAATCTAGAGGCGCTCGTTCATCATAATTTTTCGCAACTGCAGCCGAGCACCGCTCGCTGAAGCGAGTTCAGTTCTCTGTAAATTGAATCATGGTCGTACATACATGCAAGACTGTAAGCATAACTGTTGATTGCATGCCCAAGAGATACCATTCCAGACAGCTTGCCAATTCGAAAAATTTAATATGATGCGAATAGAACAGATTTAATTACGCATTTAAAGCTTCTATCATTATTTCTACACCTCGAAATATTTTCCAATTTCGCTCAGCAAAGTATTTCTGTGATATTGTCAAAGAAAGGTTTTAGGCAAGTTTTAAGCTTTCTTATCCATCACTGTTTGTATTTGAACTGTTTGCCGTTCAAAAAAACCCTGAAATAGAAAATAGTTGATTAGAATTACGAATAAAATCAGATCAGGCAAAAATATTGCAATCCCCGTAGCAGCAATAATGATCAGAAGGATAGGGAATGAGAATGTACCGCTGTTAGTCGCAAATTAATAATCACCGCAAACGGTGAATAAACGACACTAAACAAGCACGAAGAACAAGAAGTTTCAAATTGGACAAACGAGCTAGGTTCGATTGGTCACCGAGATAGGAACAAGGTGAATAGCGCGATAAATAGGCTTCATTAGAAATAATCAGCATCTGTGCGGTACAATGTTATCTAAACGATCCCTTCGATTCACGTCCCAATTAAAACAACATAGATGGTTGCAACTGCTACCTTCAAGGCCACGAATAACATGCATTTCCACTGATTTCAATTTGATTAATAGCAAAAAAATGACCTTAAATCACCCTGTATACTTTTTCTTGGTGATTAATCACGAATAAGTGAATCAGCTTGCGATTTAAAAATATTTCAGTCCCATGTGAAAATTGAAAACGTAAATGATAAGATATTGCTGAATTTGTGACCAAAAATCGGAAAACGCGCATCATTTGAACCTGAAGTCATAAATTCAAAAAATAAATTGATCCGATTATTCAGCTATTTTTAACGATATGTCCGTGTCAGAATACGCACGTATCGCGTGTGGAATTAGAGTTTATAAATCAACGCACTATTTTTTATGTTTCTAAATATTCACATCTGATTGCAGGTATTAAGTATGCGTTGAAGATATAAATACATACTTCCAACTATTTCAAAAATAGGGATTTACTACTTAAAATTATGGTTGAATAGTCAATTGCTACTGACAACTGTAACTACACTGTAATATGTAAATTTCTCTGCCCTCTGGTGTGTTTATGCATCTTGAAATATTTACTTTTCGTTCTGGATGAAATACGAGTCGTGTGATGTGCAAGCATTACTCATATTTAAAAGAAAAAATTCAGGCAAAAAATATAGGATCTTATAAAAGCCACTATATATATATTGCGAATCCTACTTTGCGAATTCTACTTTGCAGGGGCAGTTATTTATGTGTCGAAGAGTTAGGAATTTGAGACTGGAAGATTCGTTTGAAGCATAATCCAGTCGAAAAAGAATTACATTTTACGATGAACTCAAAGGTCGATAATAATAATTCTAGTTCGCACGCGAGTAACTCGCAACACGCGAACAGCGGTTACACCCTTGAATGGCGCCTAGTAATTTTTATGTACACCAGTTACCAGAATCGAATACACACGCACTTTACACAGCTCTTAGATTAAAATTTATATTACCCTAAGAAATGCGACACGCAGTAAGTATGCACTAACTGCAATTTTCACTGAATTTACGATCTATGCGCATTACAACATTTTTAATTCTCTCCAGAACTGTTTATTTAATTTGAAAAGTATATATGCTGACCACATCTCACGAAATCTTTAAATTACTGGAAATACTTAGTGATATTTTGTAATTAAGAGTGCTATAATAACATCATATGATTTTCTAATAGTTGCTTTAATAAATTATCATTTAAATATTATAACATTACATATAGATAAGGTAACTTCACGGAAAAAAGTGAATGGCTGAATTTACCACTTAAAACAGTTAAGATGCGCTCTGAATATGTGATTTAAGTTCTGAACGTTCAAATGAACGAAATTTTGTATTGATTGTATTTTAAGGTATAAAAATTGCTCAAACATTAATTAATTTGCATTGACATTAATTTTTTATAGAAGAATATGGAAGACATTTATAATGTCTATGGGAAAAAATATTTCGTTCAATTGAACGTTCAAAACTTTTGGTACATCTCTGAATGCATTTTTCCTGGAATTTAGTCAGTTTTACTATTTCAAATTGTAACTTTTACAACGAAAATAGCAGGGTTTACAATTTTTTTAGTATAAATTACAATTTGAAATAGTAAAATTGACTAATTTCCAGGAAAAATGCGTTCAGAGCGCATCTTAATTATTATAAATGGTAAATTCAGCCATTTACTTTTTTTGCGTGTTGAAGACTGAAGATCATTTCCGACTAATAACTGAGGATGAATATATTCATCATAATATATTAAACTAGAATTTTTAGAGAGAAAAAAATCCTTTGCTTTCAAAATTCAATTGTCGGCGCTCAGGGGAACATATGACACTAAAGCTGTCTTGGAAAAGATTGTCTAGGACGCGAGTGACGAAAAAAAAATAAGATAAAAATAATCGAAGGATATATGGTAAGCGAGGAAGCGATTATCCTCTTATGTCGACAATGTATGGTGGAAAAACAGGGCATGGGTTATGGTATATATACAACATATTCTTCTTCTCCTGACAGATATTTTTCTATATCTTTTTCTCTTCGTACCTCAACCGCCTTTTCTTCGTCTAGCAAGCCTAGAACATTAATGTATGGCCTATGAAAAGGCTATAGGCGCAATACTAAATACACCATAAACCATAGGAGATTGCCTGTAAAGCCTAATACCCGCAACGTATACAGTGTCGAGACTCAAGACCCATAAGCTCACGTATGAAGAGTTGCTCTGCCATCGAGTATGGCTTTCGATAGATTAGCGCCTATGGCAAGAGATCGTTCTTTGAGCTTTTTTCCTTTTTCATTGCTCCTTTATATGGTGCACGATATGGTTATCTGATTTACGTGAAAATGATCCCCTAAATGATAGGAACTGCTTTTTCCTTACTTTTATTATGATAATAATAAAAGGTGTAATGCACTGAGGTGTAATGCTGCAATTAAAATAGGAAAAAATTAAATAAAAACGTGTAATCGAAGTAATTACGATGAAAATTTATAAACTGAATGTACTAATGAGAGCAGTATATTTAAGAACATTCATAATATATAAGTAGTGCTAACTTATTCTATAGTATTTTAAAATATTCCCTAATTAAGGAGTGCTACTTTTTTCATTAAAGCAACGATCATAATAATTATCGTGAATTTTTGCAGCATTAAAAGTGCGGCATTGTGCAATTGATAATACGAAAGTAGGTATGTATGTTCACTTTTGACATATTCTGATTCATATTGTACAGATTGAACAATTCCGATGCATGTTCTACACTCGCAGCAGATGTTGTACATTTTTGTTGTACCCATTGCGCAGTTACAATGTAACTTCAATATCAATAACCTTAGCTTGTAGAAAGCACCTTGTACTTTCCCATAAACATACTTATAATAGGTATATATTTATGGTTTATACACCTGCAAATCTGTATCACATTTCTGCATATCTAAGAGGAAAAAATAGTGTTGCATAACGATAGTCAGTGGAAATGACCAACGGAGTCAGACGAAATCCAAGTCCTTAATATTAGAATAGAATTAAATTATAGCTGATATATTTTGAATAGTTGATATATTTTCCTATTTATAGTTTTAACAGGATTATGGTGGTTAAGATACCATGCAGGGTGGAAAACGTACGACTTACTTCCGCGAATTCGTCCATTGACACTTAGAAACTGGCTTTCACGTTCAAGTATCTACCATGATTGTAACCACCCCATGGTATGTACATTCATTGCAAGCCTTTAACCAGCACATACTAGGTGCTCGCGACAACTTATGGCCAAGAAACACGCGAACACGTGATATATACACTTCCGTCCTTTTATACATTCCGGCAGCTGCAAAATCGTTGAAGTTCGATTTCTTCTGCATTAGCTAACATCTATTCCGATATTCACATGTTTTATAAATTCCATACGCAAGTCGCCTATATGGAATTAAGCTACTCTCTAAATCTGAATTAGTGAAAAGTGAGTCACTAATTTACTTTAGTGAAAAATTCTACTAATTGTTAGTTATTTTTAACTAAAACTTTAGTGAAAAGTTGAAAACTACGAATTAGTAAAAATTTTCACTAAAGTAAATTAGTGGCTCACTTTTCACTAATTCAGATTTAGAGAGCACTTTAGTAAGCATTTTTACTATAAATTAGTTAAAAACCACTAATTCATAACAAAAAAGTACTAATTCAGTTAGTAACGGTACCTAAATCAATTAGTCACCGTTACTAACTGAATTAGTACTTTTTTACTATGAATTAGTAGTTTTTAACTAATTTATAGTAAAAATGCTTACTAAGTAATGCTTATGGCTAATTCAGATTTAGAGAGTAGGATGATTAAAATTAATATTGTGAATTTCGTTCTTAATTTAGTTCCACTTAATAATAAAAATTGCAAAAACTTTTTTATTTCTTGGAGATACTGCCGAAGTTACACATTTTTATATTATTTCTTTGCCTTTTTTCCAGATTTGGGTGCCTTTTTCTTTTTTCCTTGAGGTAATTCCGCCTCTTCCGAAGAAATAGGGGCAGTTTTCATTGATGGTTTTTCAGTAGACAAGTATTTTGAGCTTGGCAAAATGACAACTAAATCTTTGATAAAATTATCTATATCTTCTTGAAAACGACAGGACCAGTTGATGTCTGATATTGTTTTCAATGTTCGCGGATCTATTTTTAGATTCCCTGAAGAATATTCCGGAACTGAAACTCGAGAGCATTCGAATTCAGATCCATGAAGGGAGTTCTTAAATATAAACGATTTTTTCTGCAGAAAGTGGTGAGAATCAGCAAACCTGAAGAGAATTAGAAATTTGAATCAATAGAATCATATTCAATTATATTAAATTCAATTCAATGAGTAAAGGTCGAATTTTCCCTGCCATAGTTAGCAATAGCTACGTTTATATAAATACGTCCAGAAAATTTTTTTCCAGGATCCAAAAGATCGAAGGGTCCATCAATTGTGAAAATTTGAGGGAATTCTTTACAATCATTAGATACCTGTTATTATCACAAACAATTTTAAGTAAAAATACCATTTTATATATAAACACATTCTCTCTGATAAGAATGTAAAAATAAAATAATAAGTAGCTAACCAAATTGCAAACGCAACCATAAAGTGGAATTTTCACTTCACACATTGGAAAGGAATCACCATCTCTGTACATACATATTTTTAATGGATATTTTTTCATCAATTTAATTAACTCCTCTGCCTTCATCGAAAAATATCGAATTTGACCTTTGTAGAAAAGGAAATCAAGAAAGCAGTCAGGCAGAATTTTTTGTGCAGCATTATTTTTTCTGATTTCTATAGGAGGGAAATTATTAAAGTGAATTTTCACGATAAATTTACTTGTCCCTGCATCTTTTAAAATATCAGGAGAGAGGCGAAAGTGAGACACAAATGTGTCGAGAAGAAAAATTTGGGACATAGTAAAATTCCCGTTTGATCAATTTGAAAAGGTTAACTTTCTGTCATTTTTGATCATCTGATGAACAAATAAAAATGTCAAAAACTTAAAAATTAAACAATGTTCTCCATTGCTATGGTGGCAAATTTAAAATACAGTTAATTAGTGGATTAGGATGCAGGATTAATTTTTAGATATGAACTGTGATATACCTATATAAAAAAATTATGCGATAGAGAACTAATTATTGTAATTAAAATTTCAAGGAGGCGGGATTTTGTAAGCGGTCATAAGGTATCAATGCATCCGCATTATTGACCTTAACTGCAATTTATCCTTTGATTAGAGGTTTATCTGTCGTCGCAGATTCCAATTCGTATAATTTCAATCGCAAGCAACTGCATTCAAGACTCCTTACTGCAGATATTTCATTTTTCATTTATCTCTTTTTCCAAAGTGGTATTTTCCATTTAAACATAGCTCTTCTTATTCCTTATTTACTAGCCTTAATAATTAAGTAGATTCTCCATGTTATAATTTCAATTTGGAAATATGAAGTATATGGTTTTTAACTGCTGAAACTTAATTGTTCCTAATTGATGGTCCTTAAATTCTATGAAAAAATATTGTCTTCTCTTAAATTTTCCCTCAAGAGTGATTTAATATTTTTATTTTATTACATTCACGTTGAGTGCAAGTTATCTACTCTCTAAAATTGAATCAGTCACATTCCACTGATTTTCAGTGACTCTTTTCTCACGATTTTAATTAGTGAATAATCTACTGGAAATCAGTGAAAAGCCACTGAAATTTTTAGTAGTTTAGTGACGATAACTGAAAATTTCAGCAACTTTTGACTGATTCTCAGTGAATTTTCACTGATTAAAATTGTGAGAAAAGAGTCACTGCAAATCAGTGGAATTTGACTGATTCAATTTTAGAGAGTAAGCGATAATACTTCTTGTGAACTTAATTTAAAGAAAGTTACAAGTCAAAACGTCTTTTTCTTGAATTACTGCGGTTTTTTATATTATTAGGGAAACTGTATTATGCCAGAAACTGAGTTATGGAAGAAAGAGTAATTTTCACTGAATCAGGTTTGATGGATATCGCGTTTCGATTTCTGAATCACTTACGCGAGGAGATCGATATCCTCATAGTTATTATAAAAATGGCAAAATCGATTTAGCGCTACTCGTAAGAGATGCCATAATAATTTCAATGCGAATGGAAGGAAATTTCAAATATAGTTGCTAGTCCTTGGTAATAGTGCATTTTAAGCGGCAATATATTAGATATTCTTAATCGTCCAGAGCACGATAACGATTTGAAGATTAAGAGAGGGAACACTATAATTTCAACATCGCAATCAAGTGGCGATAGAGATCATCACATTCTAAATTGGTTAAAATTATAACCGACATTAATGCTGATCAAAATGATCTATCAGTCATTTCGTTTTTCTTGAACACGTCTAAGTGACTAAGTCATTTTCTCGATTTTATCTTCATGGCTGACTATAAATTGCACTTCCCTCATGAAAAATAAAATCAAGAACGATTTCCAGATTTTTCTGGATATTTTTAAATTACCGGATAATTTGCATACTCTCTAAATCTGAATCAGTGAAAAGTCACTGATTGGCACTGAAATCTCACTGATTCAAATAGCTAGAATCCGGTCACTGATAATCAGTGAAAAGTTACTGATTCATTCAGTGAACAAAGGCCACTTATTGAATCAGTACAAAGGAATAATGTGGACCAATAGTTGGCAGCACTTGTACACCTTTTATGAATTCAAAATTTCCACAATTAATGATATTACAGATTGAAATTGGAACTTTATTTCCAAAAATAATAAGTATACTTTATTGAAATTTGTAAAGGGTATATCGGTTCACTAATTAAATTAGTAAGAACTTACTGATAATCAGTGGACTAATTACTGAATTGATCAGTGAAAAGTCTCAAATCACTGATTCATCAGTGAAATTTTCACTGATTCCAATTTAGAGAGTAGTATTATAGACACCCTGTGCTCCTCACATCATTAAAATTACAATAATCCACAAATTCAGTAGCAAATACGAAACGTGAAGAAAGAGAAAAGAATTCGGAACAGGGAAGACAATTACTTAATCAACGAGCAGCACCGATTAAACTTTTTTCTCACTGGGCAGTAACTTCTGAAAAGGCTAACGTAGTAACTACGACGTGATGGACTGCTTTGCCCGGAATAAGAGTTGGTCCCACATTTTTTGCCCTTTCTTCGCATTTTATCGTCCTGAGATGAGGAGGAGAAAAGAAGTTGGAGAGAAAAGGAACGAGCGAGGGAAGAGAGTTTAACTCTCGTAATCCCCGGAGTTCCTCGTTGTTTCTATGTTCACGTTGATAGCCGGTGGAGTTGATTTATAAGGGGCCTAAGGCTCCTTGCACGGTCGCGTTGTAGCCTTGTTATCGCCGACGCGTCTTCGCAACTTTATTAATCGGACTTAAAGGCAGCTAGGACTTGTGATGAAGCACCAATATAGAACATTCTATCACTTTATACCATGTCGGCGGTTCGATAGGTCTATTAATCCCCTCTAGGAACCTTAAAGCTGGTGATCAACCGAGAAGATCATTTTTTAGCATCTGTATCTAAAAAAATACAAAAGAATTAATTATAATGGTTGATATTGTTTACCCGTTGATCCCTAATGATAAATTTTCTGCCCAATAAACGTATCTGCTTTTATGCTACTTTTATTTTCAGGATGATATTCAGGATCTATTTTTAGACTAACTGGACCAACAATAGGAAGAAATGATATCTTTTCTTCATCAGCATGTCTAATTGACGACGATATACTTGAAGCTGATTTAAATAGTTTCTATCACTAAACATCAAAGGTCGCTTCGCGGTTATTTTTCGGAACGAATCAATGTGTCGTCACGTAAGAACGTGATTTGTGGTTCAAACTTTCAGTTTTCTTACTCCAGAGCAAGTAGGACTTTGTTTGACTTAATTTTTATCCACGAGGACAATGGTATCAAGTATTTTCTTGGTAGAACCTGAACGACCTCAATATTACTATATCCTCTCCATCGACCAATCACGTTTCCTCGAGGCTGAATGTAAAACGTTTTAGAATCAAGTTTTTACCTCTTACACGCTATATATTACAATCACTTCTCGCTCATACAATTTTTAAACAATTGGGGAACCATTCATACACTACTGTTCTTGTAGTTTCATATATTTCATGAGTTCATGTGTTTTTCTTTTATTGTCTTTATTTTATGGGATATCAAGTATTTTAAAAAAAACTTCAAGGTACTTAACGAAATGTTCAGTAACTCTAAGTTCTTTAAACTCACAATTCTTATAATTTTCGCTTAGCTGTTCAATTTTCGCTTTTCACTGTATAATTAACGTATGCAGGCGTTTTCCCGGGTTTTCAAGGCTAAATCCCTGATTTTCCAGGAAAGTAAAAACACACTTTAATGCTACATCATACATTTACTATTATGAAGTTAACATATTAAATCAACAAATCCAACATATTATAGAGTTTCCCAGTGGGTAAAAAGACATTGACATCCCTTGAAATACGTAAAAAAATCTTTTAAACTTTTCGAAAACTTTTCAAAATTACCTAAAATTCCACAAAATCTTTAAAAATTCATAAAAAATCTCATGAAAACATTTAAGATTCCATGGAGAACATTAAAATCACTTAAAATCACTTTGAAAAATTAAAATTTCTTAAAATTTTTACAAGCTTTTTAAAGTCCTTTAAAATTCCTTAGAATTCATTACAAATTCTTTGAATTCCCTAATCTTCCTTAAAAATCTTTTAAAATCCTTTATAATTATTGAAAATGTCTTAAAATCATTAAAAACCTAGAGAATCTCAGAGAATACCTGGAAATTATTTATAATCCTTCGAAATCTTTGGATAGTTTCTAAAATTTGTTAAATAAATTATAAAAATTATATGTGTAGTACTGCAAGTATTTACTCAACTACACTGAGAAACTCTGTGTTAGAAAAATTACTAATTCCATAGCAAGTAGGGGCAAAATCCCAAAATTGAAACATAATCAATTTTACTATTTAAATAGGAAAAATTACTATTGAAATAGTAAAATTTATTATTTTCTGTATTAAAATGTCTCAATTTTGGGATTTTGACCCTACTTGCTATCGATATTAGTAATTTTTCTAAAATAGAGTTTCTCAGTGTACTAATTAGACTTAATTTTGAGCAACTAAGTTACCCAATCAAATTATAAAATATGAAACAATAACTGAAGCGTACACTGAGAAACTCTGTGTTAGAAAAAAAATACTAATTCGATAGCAAGTAAGGGCAAAATTCCAAAATTGAGACATTTTAATACAGAAAATAATCAATTTTACTATTTAAATAGGAAAAATTACTATTTAAATAGTAAAAATTACTATTGAAATAGTAAAATTTATTATTTTCTGTATTAAAATGTCTTAATTTTGGGATTTTGCCCCTACTTGCTATCGATATTAGTAATTTTTCTAAAATAGAGTTTCTCAGTGTATTAACAACTTATTTCTTTGGTAGACATTATTTGTATATGACAGAAAACAAAAATAGTTTATAAAAGTAGGTTCTTGACAAAAATTCCAGGATTAAAAAAAAATTCCAGGCGTATTCCCGGTTTTCCCGGTTTTTCCCGGTAGTAGACACCCTGGTATGATGTTTGTACAAAATATCTCATCAATTGAACCAGGTAACAAGCAAATGGAATTCCTTTTGTATAATTACGTCTTTAACCTTTAATAGTTATGTGCTTAAGAGCAACTCTCGTGGCGAACTCAAGTCGTGAACTCCGTGCCGCTAGTTTCTTGTAAGTGACATCGAGTGAACATTTGTTTACAATAGGCTGAAATTAAGCCGTGGGATGTTGGTTTTTCAGTACGAATTTTTCAGGAGAGTAAGAACATAGCAACATAGCAACATAGCAACATAGCAACATAGGTATCTACAAAGGAGGGCATTCTGCCCGAGCAAATGAAAAGGAGTCAGACCAAGTCAGACGAGGGAGAGGCGCGGCATTAGCGTGCTAAGCAGATGCAGATGAAACAAATGGATTCGCTCGGTGACCGCCGTAAATTTACTCTATCGTTGACACGATCCTTACACCCTCGCACGAACCCAGTGCGACCTTCTGCCTTCTGCCTCCTACCATCTTGCCCTCCTTCCGCTACCTCCTCTTCCACGAGAGTCGCTCTATCAGAATTTCTCGAGGAACAACACAGCGCCGCGAGGATGTCGACGAGGGTCGTCGCCGTGAAATAAAACGCGAGAGGATGCATGGAAGAGAGCGAGGGGCGGAAATTTATTGACCCGAGACAATCTTGTCCCTTTAAGTACGCATTGCACAGGAAATCTGCAGAAACGAAAGAGGCACTTGAATAACTTAATGCTTCAAATTTATCGCTTCTCCGAGCTGTTTTACAAGCCAGGAGAGAAAACGATTCGGGACAACAATGTGTGACTATTTAACCATGTTTGTAGGTTTACCAGTGTTAAAAAGTAGTGTGTTGAATATTAATATTAATGAAATCTGGTATCATCGATACCAGATACATACTTCTCTTTTTTGACAGTATTGCTTTACGATTAAGATAAAGATGTAATGGATTTTACAAGGACATTAATTAAAGAAAATGGCCAATAATTTGCAGCGTGGAAGCAATGAGCCTAGTAATGTTTTTACTATCAGCGATAGTAAAATTGCTTGAGACGGAGAAAGGTCGGCTACTGTCACTCTATCTTTAGTATCGGTCATATGAGCCAGGCAACAGGTGCTTAAAAGCCATGGGGCGGTTCCTCCATGAGTGGTGGCTGCACTGAGAAAGCAATTAATAGCTCGTCATTAATGCCCTCTTGGCATGCGAAGTCACTAACGCTTTTATTTACCGAGAAATAGAGAGACATTAAAGATAGGTAGCTAAGAGTCAACCAAGATATGGCATTTTTCCAAGGGTTGCGGAATGAGGAAGGCTTCTTAGAAGCAAAATCAGCCTTTTCATATTTTCATACTTTATCTTCATGATGCTTTATTCATTTTCCTAGCTAAATAAGTCAAATAACAAAAGCCCAAAAAAAACATCTGAAAGTTGGATCGATATGGAACTTGGACGCAATGTTGCATCAACTCAGAAATGCGGAAAAGTTAGCTACTTAGTATCAGGTGCACTTACTGTTGATAAAAGCAACTTTTTCTCTACTCATTTTACTTTCTATTAACTTATCTCGAATATATCTTTATAATAACTTTAGATAAAACCAAATTAGACATAATCATTAATATATTGTGGAATAAATGTCAGAGTTCAGAGCACAAGGATATGTTCCAAGATATAATGTTGACTGGGAGGGTACTTTGTCGAGTTGTGAAAGCATTTATCTGTTCGTAGAAAAAATATGAATCAAGAAACATAACGCAGGATAGCAAAGCTTATCTCTGGACCGGACATTCCTTTATAAAGTCTCACCTTGTTGGTTCTTAACTTCCGTCAGCCGAAAGAAGTGGTCAAGATATACCACAGCACCAAAGTTATGAAGTTCAAAGCCGATAACGTGTACGTAATCCGAGACCAGTTATCTGCTCCAGGTTCGAGGAAGAAGCTGCCTCAAGGCAAGTCCGACTGATGGTTGAATGGTGCACTGATAGCAAACGTAGAACAACCGGTTTATTTCTTTGCCTCTCCCAATTGGCCAACGAACTTGTAAATCGATTCTCTCTTCTTCAGACATTAGAAATATTTCTCCATCAAATTGTGTCCCAATTATAGTTCTTTTTTCACTTTTAATCTCTTATTTATTAAATAAGTAATTTAGGAAAAGTCCAATAATGAAAAATGTAGCGCCAGCATCCTTGATGAACAACTTTACAGCGAAAATGGATCTTGTCTCTCGATCCATTAGGCTATTAGAGTTGTGGCTGATCTTACGTGACCTTTCCGAGATAGAGTGTAAAAAAAATGCTCTCTTGTAGATCGCAGAGCACGTGGCCGTTGAACCTGGCACAGATGGCCGGTGGCTGCGTCCTCTCCATTGTATCCTAGCAGCTAGCTAGCTAAAGAGTCTCTTGCTCGATCCGCATGGGGTCTTGAGCATCTTTTCGCAGAAATTTACGTCGCGGAAATCCTTTTACAGGGTCGCTCTGTCCGATAGATTGTACATTCTCGAGTTCTTGAACGGTAGCCAAAGACCGTCAGCCATCGCCCACCATGCTTCCAATTACCTACACGTGAAGTCCTCCCAGCTTCCTATAAATTAAAGCCAATTTAATAGTGACATGCTACCAATACAAACAACATCACCCTTAGTAATTGCCTATCTCCTGAACATGCATCAAAATCTTTCTATTTAACATCCACTATAATATCTTATGTCACAGACAAAAGTCATCCAACATTATCTTAGTGCTGCACGCTCATCTATCAGGAACTGTAAACCATCGTCGAAGAAATTGATGCTCTTTTAGTTTATTGATCAAATAAATCAAATTTTAATTGAACGTTTTATATTGGGATATATAAATATGCAGACATTTTCATGGGGTAAGAATTGTTGACCGTTTAATGTGTCCTTTGTTGAAACTTGTGTAACATGAGCAAAAATCATCGAGGAAGAAATAGACATCGATATTCGACACGACAAATGAGTAATTAAGAATCATCGAGTAATTAACTGTAGCGATCGTATCGCTAAAAGCTTTCGATATCGATTCGCCAACGCATTCTCGTTACAACTAGAGAGCAAGTGAAGAGGGCAAGCACCTAGAGCCTCCCACGTGCGTACTTAAGTTTGCGAAGACACATTTGCAGTTACATTGCATTTTCGCGGATTTCTTGATTTATAATAACAACCTACACAAGAATTCAAAGTATGCTCGTATTCGGAAATATTCTTACATAAAAGTCAAGTTTAAGGTCGTTCAACACCATAAACCCCAGTCAAAACACATTCCCTTCGCATAAAATTTTAAGACTGCAATTTTATTGACGATCTTAGATACACTTAAAGATTATATGTTATAATAAAACAGTTTTTTACATATCATTTGTTTCAGGAATCACCTTCTTGACGTTTTATTTATACAGGAGCTAAAACTTTTACTTCCGAGAGATTATTATTATTTTGAAAGTTTATTTTGAAAGATTATTTTTAAAGATTTTAATTTTAAATAGTGCAATCATTTCCAGATGCAGCCATTTGTCAGCACGATGTAAATCGACGAAGTTATGTGTTTATAGGTATCATTTATACGCTTTCTTGATCCTTCATCTATACAGGATATCATCTATTAAACATATCATTTATATAACATATCCTGATACAATTTTCCTGCTCGTGAACACAATGACGAATGAGAAGAGTGAATGTTTATGCAGACTGAAAAGCAATATGAAAGAATAATTAATTTTGATGCGAAATGCAGATTTTTCAGTGCAAAAACTTCTTTCTTTAATAAAATTAATAGAAATTAAAGATAATTAACAAAAACTATAGATTAAAGAGACACTAAATCGCTTTGGCGCGCATCGTCTGTAGTTTAATAAATAATAGATTTAATAAATAATAGATTAAATATACAAATGCGTATTCTAATGAGAGGGTTGCTTAAACCAAGCTAAACCACACCGCGTAACGCATTTCTATGCGGCGATGCCTTTTCCCGACTTCAAGATATCATCTTGAGCTAATACACACATATTTATCACTCCGCGGTCGACCAACTGGGAAAGTTTTGTCTTTGGGCCTCAACTATTAACCAAGCCACTTGTTATGTTGGAGATATCTGTACCTAACTTTTCAAAAAAGTGCTGGTGTCGGAAAGAGAAAACCATTTGGACCGACTTATATTAATTAAAGTTGGTGAAGTTAATCTGATGGCATTAAAGTTCTTGCATGTTATCTACTTTCAAATACTATTTCTCTCTCAATTTGAATTAGTAAACAATTACTAATAAAATAATGTCGATTAGTTTACTAATTCACTTTATTATATTTATTGGTATTTCCAAATAATATTACACTGAGAAAAATGTTTGGTGCGGACAACAACAAATTTTGTTGCTATAGAAGCAACACAAATTTTTGGTTGTGCCAACCAAATTTTTGTTGAACCAACCAAAGTTTCGTGAATTCAACCAAAACTGAGATTTTGTTGGTTCAAATGAATTTTCTTGGTTCAACAAAGAGTTTGTTGAAAGAACCAAGATTTGGTTGGCACAACCAAACAATTTTTGTTGCTTCTATATCAACAAAAAGTTTTGTTGTTCGCACCAAACATTTTTCTCAGTGCTCTGAAAATTTCAGTGACTTTTGACTGATTCTCAGGGAATTTTCACTGATTAAAATCGTGAGAAAAGAGTCACTGATTCAAGTTTAGAGAGCTTAATATTGTTTTTCATAGAAAAGCTGATTTGAAATGATCTGCAATAAACAGGTTGAATAGTATCAAGTATAAAAAAAAAGATCTAAGGGGTAACAAAATGTCTGAAATAGATATTATAGAAGGAGAGAGATTAATCTATAAAAGTAGATGCAAAGGTGAGCTAAAAACGATGCCCGCAATGCCGCAAGGTATATAGCGTCAAGGAATCGATGAGAGCTAATTATTGGCGAAGAGTCGATTCGAGTTTGCTTGAAAGATAGAGGCAATACAGGTACTTATACACGTGGTATAGAGCTTAAGGGAAGCACCGCGGTGAAGACTCATTAAGCAAAGTGATGAGGCACATTCCACCGTATCGGCCACCGTGGACCACCACTGAAAATCGACGAGGACGACCATGAAGGAAGAAACGAAGAGCTCCTCTTTGTTATCGTTTTACCAGCGATCGCATGCTCCTATCGACAGCCTGCAGCAGTCTCGATTCGATCGAGCCCGAGTGACGTGGATCATGATAACAGACGTCGATGCAAAACAAGAGTCGCCGGAAAAATCAAAACGTACTGAACAGTGTACCGTTCCAGGACTCAGACTTATCCTCACACCATTAATTACCCGATGATTTATAACAGATTTTTCATTCAGGTAGCTCAGTGAATTTTTCGAAAAAAAGTCAAGTGTAAGGAAAAAGCGTGCAAAACATGATATTTCCTGCGAAGCTAATCAACTTGTCCCTGATGTCTTATTTTAGAAACATTGCATCTTTTGTTGATAGCAAAATTTAATTAAAGCTTTAATAGGCGAGAACATGATTTTTTTTAATCTGTATGAATGGACTATTCATTACTTTATCTGGGAAAAAAGTGTCATTGATCTATTAGATTATAGTTGCACCAGAGGTTTACATAGATTTAATATTGATAACCAATTGAACAACTATCTTCGCCGAAATGAAGATCAATCCTGCACTTACAATAAACCTTCCTTGAAACAAGTGATTGCACAAGGAGAGTCATATTTCAGAGTACAGGATATGCTTTACTCAAAGATTAATGGATCCCAATACAAATTGAAAAATAACAAAACAAAGAGAAGAGATCAAATACGGGTAAATATGAAAAATAAAAATTACTTGTTAATAAAGTAGGATTAATAATGACCACGCTACGTTTGCAGAGATTAATTAAGGGTAACTAATTAGCCAAGTTAGTGCCAAATTGATTTATTTCTCGGCAGCTGATCTGCACAGGGAAGTAAGATATACAATTTTCCATAGTAAATAATTACTTTATATTTTGCTTTAGATATGGATAATCATTCATCTGGATTAGACGTGGAAGTAGAGAGTATGTGAATAACTTTAGATTACAATCAAGATATTATGATGATGTGAAAACGACTGACAATTTCTGCATTTTGGAACTGAAATCTTTGGGATAGAAATTACAATGTAGTCTGAATCTGGTCTGAACTCACAGTAACTGTGAAAGTAACATACCAAGAGTCCCTTATACACCACTGTTATATGTGATGGAGAGTACTCTCGGACTCGCTGATACGAGATCTTCGTTCCGCTAGAATGTTTCGTTTGCCCGGCATCGCACATCTCCTATTAGCATTCGAGCTCGCCTAAGAGTGCTCGACTATCACCTTGGTAGTGCGACATTTGCCGAGTCAGATTCGATACTGGCAACCTGTCTAATCGGATCGAGAATCGTGAACAGAGGCAGATCCATGATTGCTCGATCAATAGGGGGAAGGAGGATTCAGACGAGGTTCGATGATGCAAGACCGGACGAGGTACTTGAACCGAGGGCTTATAATAGTGCGATATAAAAACTCGGATGCAATTCGTTCCGGAAAATTGTTGATTCATCTTACACGATTCAATATGCGTAAAAAGTATATTGTCTTGATGCAATCAGCATAGAGGAAATTCATCACTTTTTCCCCATTTTATGTTCAATCAAAAATAGCATCTGAAGATTGCCTGAAATAAATCCAATGATTGGTTTCGTATAGTGCAATTATCTTTAAACAAGAGATACAACTCGGAAGGGAAATATATTTAGTAATGAAATGCAAGAAATACCTGATAAAATTAAAAACTAATATGCAAGTAATAGTGACTTATATTTCCGATTTGAATTGCTAAATACTTGCAAATCACGATTATGAACACAAGATATGTAGTATAATGCAGTGAAATCTAAATCAGTTGTAATATGAATCGACTCAGCAATCTTTAACGAAATCTTAACATCGGAAATATAGTGAACAAAAGGTATCGGAGTCAAAAAGTCGGTGTATTCGAAACGGGAGTCAATAAGTTGAGGTTTAAGCACACCGTCTTTTCTACTTGTAAATCACGAAATATAATTTCATACATTATACACCAACGCTACGTCATGCTGGTTATAAATTGCGATCGCGACATGCAAAAGTTCTCTAACAATGTTAATCGACGAAAGCTGCTAATTCATGCTCATACGGCACTGCACACAAAAACCCATTTCGAGCGAGCTCAAGCGTAACGTGTGCTGAGATTAGTACATGCGAGCAAAAACTTGCAATTGTTATCTTTCATGGAAAAACCAACAGATATATCCATTAAAACGTCAGGTGAAATTCACCGACTAAGTAAATCATTTTTTACTTATATTTAGGGCTGTGACCTTTCGAAAGCTTGATAAGTTTCAACAAGACAAAGCTGTCAATTCTGATTTAAGAAATGTGGATAAGAATTAATTACTTAGCACCTTTAATGATTTGCCTCTGAATCTTGAAAAAATTACAATATACACATCACCTCAATCGAGAATGTTTTTTATGTTGTCCAGGAGTTAATCCTGTCAATAAAGAATATTTTTCAGTCGCAAACGACTATTACCGTGACTTATAATATTATTTTCTCGTTTTAAGTTCCCTGCAGATATAAAGCATAATCCTTTTCAGCGTCAACAGATTTATATGCATATGGCTACAGCAGCACAACCTGGAAGCTTCATTACTCCGACCTGCACTGTAAACGGTAGCTATCCATAATGCATCTGCCACGCCTAAGAGCATCTAGCTTGCATTCCACGCATTCGACAGAGTTTGCTCTTTGACCCTGTAATCCTTTGCGAATGCACCAAAGCAATAGATATATATGTAAAGTGACCAATGACGATCAACTCGGTCAAAAAATCTTTTCTAAAATAACTTTTTAACATAACAAAGCTATCTCGATTCTCGATTCGAACGCAAGTTTTCTTCACTGGAAAGTGGACATCTGCAATCCGTTGCTGGTTTTGCTGGTAAACCTGTAATTTCAAATGAATAAATTAATCATTTTCATTATTGAGCATTTAAAGGTACAAAATTTACTTCCAGGAAACAGACACCTTATATAGACTGTTGTTGAATTCAGAAATTACTTGAGATAACAACTACTTGTTACACTATTGTTTTTTTTACTTTCTAGGTGGTCTGCTTGTAAGAAAATAATTCATAAATATAATTTTCTCTGTTGGAATTCATGAAGAAACTTTATTGATGATCATAGCATGTATTGATCCACATGACATCTGATCATTTCAAACAACCTGTTTCAAAATACCATTGCTGAGCCAGAGCCCTGACACTACTGATTCAATTTACATTTATCTTTTTATTTAAATTAATTTATATTACTATAATAACCATTAAAACATTTTTAATCATTATGTTGTCTTTCTATCTTTATATTTTATAGAGTGGAAGTGAACTCCATCTACGAGCAATGACCCCAACACTATGAGTAACAAACCACGAAGAAATGCAGCTGTTTGACCGACAAGCTTAGAATTCGTTCTCGTTTATTAGAACAGAAAATATAACTAAATCACTCACACATTTGAATTAAGGATGACTATCTCTAACAAGCTTTTCATTAGCCACACCTGTAGGAAGCAGAAGTTGTATAAAGTAATAAGAAACTCACCTTACAGAATACTTAATTACTTAAGTTTATCTAATATTCTGAATCATGTTATGGTGATTGATCCACTAAAATCTGCTTCCCAACTTCTCATCGGGTTTTATTTTTAATTAGACTTTACCATTATTGAAGCTCGCTCAACAATCAACATGCTTACAAAATAGTTTTGCGCTTTAATATCTTGGGCTGAGACTCTATCGTTGTATTTTGTGATTTGTTTTGAGCACTATTGCCTCCAATTCTTATAATCTCGAATTTTTCTGCCATAGATAAAAGCCAGATGTAGGAATAGAGATTCGGATCTATTTTATCCGTTGCTTCTTTGAAAGATTCCTCAAATTCTAGTTTAATATCGTCATTTTCAGTGACTTCTGTTCGAATTCCATTCAAGGCATTTATCATTAATGAAATTATTGTTTTGTCCTTCATCATCCAGAAACCAAATGTTGACAGAATTACGTCTAGGATTCCCAAATCCAAATTGATCTGGAAAATATAAAATTATTAATATAAATATATAAATATTACATTATATTGTATTATATTACAGATTGTATTAGTTTATTTTTAAATATTATACATACTTTGTAACAGACAGAGTCTTTGAAGTTGTTCAATCTCTTGTGTAATTTAACAGCAACAAGCATCTTTGAGAATGCTTGGATCCTCGCTAAATCTCCATTAATTGTAATAAAATAATTATCATAATCAAATTCAGCTGTCAATGGTCCATTAGTGACTTCAAATCTCAGCCAAATTTGCGGTTCACGTTTTCGTTTTCGATCAAGATCATTCCTAACAACTTTCAAGTTAGGGAACATTCCTGGTGTGTTATAGATCATCAATCGCAGATTATTTTTGTATCGTTTATGAATTGAACCTGGCGTTTTTTCTACACGAAATGGATCGAAGCCAAACTGGCACATTTTTTTGCGTATTTGCCGCACCTGCATCAAAAATAATTTTTCTGACGGGATGCTTTCGACTTAATTTAATTTCAGTCATCACACTACTTATTGTCATTAAAAAACAGGACCGAGATATTAAAAAAAATTGGCTAAAAATTAAAAAAAAACCTTGATCTTGAATACAAGTCAATCAAATTTCAATTAAGAATTCAAATTAAGAAATCGAAAAAAATTCTAAAAGAACTTTAAACAAATCAAGGTGAATTCAATAAAATTCGTGATTTCCTGTGAAGTGACCACCTGTGATAACTGTAATTTATTTTATCCTGATTTAATTTAATGTATCCTGACCTGATAATAATGCTTCTTGAGACGAATAGATAAAAGTCCATTGTTATCCAAGTATTTTAGCATTTTAACATCAGGAACAAAAGTTTCGTTTCCATGCGAATTTCTAACTGTGCAATGATAATTTTTAGAACGAGGATCTTCATATTCGCTGATTGCATATAGTTCAAAGTCTTCAGATGTATCAACTAAATGTGATCCTGTTGAGGTTGAATCTGCGATCTCTTGAGATTCAGCTTCTATAAAACAGAAAAAATAAAATTCTTAAATCAATATATTTCAAAAGGAGCCATAGAAAAATTTCTACTCGCGGGATTATTTATTCTTATTCTTAGGAGGAATTCCATGGATCTGAGATTCCAATAATAAAACACAAACCATTCAAAGTTTCCATTTATTAACATATTTTTTTTATTAAAACTCATACATTGATCAGCTTCACATATCAGCTAGATAAAAAATTTCACAACTTTGTCGAATACTTCTGAAAATAAAAAAGCGTGTAATTAAAATACAAAATCAAATCTGCTTTAAATCATTTTAATGAATATGAGAAACTATTATTTTTCCAACTTATTTTGACTCACATGAAGCACTAAGACGAGCCATTAGTTCTTTTCCACCCTCAATTAATCCATCTGCTATTTCTTGAGCCGCATGAGCAAGAATGCCAGACCAATTTTCTTTAATAAACATTCTTAGAGCTTTTTGGGCAGCTTTGCCGATAGTTTGGCCAATCTTTGTGCTTGCTTGGACATTTATAACACCATTCTGATGATTACTTATATTGTCGATGACGTTATTTGTTCCTTTAATAATCTGAAGAGTAAATAAGAATAATGATTAAATAAAATAATATTTAAATTAAATATTAAATATTTTTATTGAGAATATATAATATATCTTGAAAAAAAGAAGAACCTACGTGATTTGTTGCGATTTCTAAGATGATTGTGAAAGCACGACCCAAAATTTTTATCAAATCAATGACTGATGTTTCAGGATTTATTTTGCTTAAACGTTCAGAGATGGGAGTTAGTAGTTTGTTAGAATATTTAGATTTAGGTCCTCTTTTACGTTTAGGCTCAGGAAGACCAAGAGAATCAGAAGAATCGGGAGTGGATTTTTCATTGCCTTCATTGTTTGAAAATGCTCCTCTAGCTAAAGGACCATCAGCATCATCCTCATATTCATCACTGTAAGCTAAAATATTATATTATTTATAGAAAAGACTTTAATTAAAAATTCTAACGCTCCATAGAATTTTACTTATATTATAAATATAATAAGCCAATATATTCATTTAAATAAATTTTTACTTACCGTCTGCGGTAACATATGCAAAGATACTCGCAATCACGAAGACATGTAAAATCTTCATTTTTCAAACGATGAATTGACACTAAATTTACTTAAGCTTTTAGAGTCTGGTAAGTCGATCTACTTGAGAAACTGCGATAAACTTGTCAATCATTTCTTATATATGTCAATCCTGCTCAATAGTTTATTAGTTTTAAGAATGTTCTTTTTTTACTACTTTTGATTAAAGTTAGTACTCTACCGCATCCATTATGTCCGAAGAAACACCGAGTTGCGATAAGAAAATTATTGAATTCTGCACCGAAACATGATTATGCAAATTAAATTTGCTAACTCGAGGCAGAATTCTATCAGTGAGAGTCTGATAAGCTTAGATTTAAATTTAAATGACCGAATGATAATTTTAGTTTTATACTTTTCTAGAAGCTGTTGAATGTTCCATCTCAATTTAAATTTTAGAAGAATAAAATTAAAAATAGCTTGATCTCAAGTATATAAACAAATAGCTGCAGAAAAAATTTTGCGTACTGATTTTATATTTCATTGATTCTGAATAAACTCTCAATATAAAAGGATAGGTGATGCAAATGCATATGCTAAGATTTGCATTTCATGAAAAATGTAGTTGCTTTATATTTCTATAATTCAAAAGATAACTTATTATTATTATAACTTGGTGAATTTTTATATGACAATTTTAAATATTTAGGTGATAAAAAATTCTTTCCAAAAGGTTTAAAGCCATATGAAAACTTACCAAATGATATCAGCAGTTGGAGGAAAAGAAAGAACAAGACACAAGTCATCTTCCTGTAACAAAAAGAATATTTAGATTAGAAATTTGTTTATTGATATTATATATAATAAAACTATCACTTATTACTAAGTGACAGTTGCAGTAATTTAAGAATTGAATTATTATTTAAAATTTATGCATTTGATTATGAATTGTACATGATTATTTTTTTTTATTTTGAATTAAAAATCTGTAACGTCATATTTTGGCGCTATAATAATTTTAATTTCAAATTAAAAAATAGAGTAATCTGTAAATAGTAATTCTACCTTGAAATTCTATACAAATCCATAAAATTCTTTAAAATGCCCTAAACTCTCATTATTTCAGAAATCTCAATAAATTTCGTATAAAATCCTGTATAATTTCTACGCTTTGTAGAATGCGTATAATTTTATTAATTATTAATAATGTTTTCTTAAGTAGATAATTTCTTTATCAACATGGTTACGAAGTCGAAAGTACAACACAGTTGAAGAATTTTCCGTGGCGGTAGTAACCGACTAGCCTTTCTCGTAGAATGCAAGTAAGGTAGATTTCTGTCGAATTACTAATTCCTTAAAATAGAAAATGTTATCAAAACAATATAAATAAACATAAAAAGTTGAAATTTAAATAAAAGTGTTAATTAAATTGATTTTTTACTCGAAACAAAAAAATCCACAAAAAATTAAAGTGCTTTAACGTTTATTTTATCAATTTAGTACGAATTTAAATTTAAATCTGATACTATTTTAGTATTCTTTCAAATTTTTTTCATGAAATAATCAAGCTTTAAAATAAATGTTTTTTCCCAAAACCTTCACCCAAAAATTTCTTCATCACCAGACAAGAACTTGAGCATAAGTTATAAAGAAATAAAAATTTGAATTTTAATCAATCTTAATTCCAGTTTTATTTCTCGAACCGCAATAAATGATAAATATTTCCATAAAGAATGACATGCAATTCAGTGCATGATTTTTAAGGAAAATATTGCATCGGGAATAGTGGGTCAGAATATGGTTGTAAGTGAAGCAACAGCAATATCCAAGCGTATTTTACGAAATTGGTGAAATTGGTTTGTTTTCGGTGATAAAATCTGCGGATTCGCAGCGACCTTAATATATCTTTTGTATGTACGCAGATTCTTCTGTATGTGCACTTTAGATTTACGTGAAATATACGAAGAGAGTGTGTGCTGGTTGGCCAGCCGATCTCGATCTTTTCCAAGCGATTGCCAGTCACGACTATCACGGATCCACGGCCCCAATTGATTTCCAATCGGGCACCGGCGTTTTCGCAACTCGAAAGAATAGGGAACCGGTTAGACCGATCGATTCCCTCTATCGCACACGGACCAATAATTCTATACATATTGAATTCCTAGAAAAAAATAAGGCATCAGTGAATTTAAATAAACTAACAAAAAAGATGCATCAAAAGTCTTCCAAAAAATAAAAGTCATCCAAAGAATAAAAGTCAACTTGAATAGAAATAAAACTTCATAAAAAATCCTGTGATACTAAGTAACTAATTGTA
Source organism: Synergus umbraculus (assembly GCA_900474325.1). Taxonomy (NCBI): domain Eukaryota; kingdom Metazoa; phylum Arthropoda; class Insecta; order Hymenoptera; family Cynipidae; genus Synergus; species Synergus umbraculus. Next base: position 523,014 of record UCOK01018621.1, on the reverse strand, counting down.
AGTGACAAGAAAGACATTCCATCAAAACAAATCTGATAATTGTAGTGTATAGCGAGAAAAATTCAATTGATAAATAACAGGAAGAAAGTACTCGTGCTATGATAAGAGCCTAATAAGAACAGTAGCAAAATATTTTTATTTTTATCTGCACGACAAGATTAAATCGTTTTTATGTGTATAATGCAGCTTATCAAACTTAAGCCTAATCTTAGCTCTAAAAAACATTCCTTAATTCAACAGGTGACTGTAGTACACTCTTTAATCAAAACCTGTTGCAGTCTTGATTACATGATTATGAAATCTATCTTCTGGTTATTAGGCCTAAGTAGTGAGGAATTATGACTACATATTTTAGATAACGCTTGCAGGGAAATAAATTACACAGGACCAAATATGATACAATTTTTTTTCTCACTGTGTTTTGTTTACTTTTTAAAATATCTATGAATATATTAGGTTTCAAAGTTCTTTAAGAGTTCTGTATCCATAATTATTAAGAACCTGTGAGTTGTGCGAGGTATTGTGCGAATAATGTAAGCACTGAAGTAATTTACGAAGAAGAAGCTGATCGGAAATTTGTAGATATAGATCTATACTTCTCTAGATTTATACATAAACGATAATTAACCTCATCTCTCATTTCTTAAGGCTGCCCGAGATCTTCGTTAATAAATTCCCAGTTACTAGCTGGTTTCGACAGACGATCGGGAGACAGACATTGGCTGAACTAGAATTACTCAACCACAGCTAATATCCTGATGCAAGGCTCTTAGGTTCCATAAAGAGTAAAACGAAGATGAAGAGAGTTTCAGTGAAAGAGAAAGAGTGAGGGAGATGAGAGGAAGCTGCATAGCTGCAACAGTAATTTTTTTCTTTTAGAGACTCGAGATACCAAACAGAGAAAAAGATAAGAATCATTTACTTAAAAATCGTTTCAGCTTCAAATTAAAGGCAGCTTGATTAAGAAATATCTTCTCTGCATATGAAAACTAAACGTACAATTTTGATAGTGTAATCCCGGTTTATCATTTCCATATAACCTTGCTTGATATACATTGATTACTCAAGCAGAAAAACTATTTGTATGTAAAAATTCAGTTTGAAGAAGTCAGTTTTAAGAAGTCAGTTTTAAGAAGTCAGTTTTAAGAAGAAAATACCACGCGCGAACTAGTAGCGGAAAGCAAAAAATCTTACAACATGTTTTGATAAACTTTGGACTGTTTTTCTGTTTTGAGTGGGCAGGAAAACGAACCGTTATATAACTTTATATAGAGTATATAAATTATAGAGCATCGTGAATTTTATTATTAAAATCAGGATCGGCAACATGAAAACGAGTTACCAACCCGATGTCGGCATCGGTGATGTAATCGATCGCAAACTCGGTCATTGGACCCAATGAACACCTGTAGGAAAGACTAAGTGCCCAGAGCCACACCCTACTGTCCTACACTATTCTCGAATCTGCAGTCCAGTCAGGACCTTATATCCTATATATAGTAGGTCTTTCCATTAAGTTTCAATTGATCTTCTTCTCGCCTGGCGAGATTATGTTACTGTAACAAGCTCGCAACACAATAGAAAGACAGGCTTGAGTTAATTATGTGTCATCTCTTATTTTCATCAGATAAGAAAAGAAGAATACTTCAGACAAAAGAAAAAAAAAATATATATATATATGTTAAGGAAGGATATACTTTTTTTCTATGACGCTAAAGAAATAACTAGAAATCATTAACAATATCTTTGATTGTCTTTGAATCTAAGAAACAATACGATTTCCTCGACAAATTTTAATTGCTGATTCCGATAAGCAAAAATGAATTTCCTTTAAATTGCCACTTGATCATTTATTCCTAACACGTGTGTATATTCAGTTTAAGAAAGCAATTCGTAATCTACAAAATATCCGTATTATTTACAGGGATGTGTTATCTTTTAGTATATGTTCATACGAGGTGAAATAACTCCAAAAACGAGAAATTCTTGATATTAATGAACCTTCAGAATTGAGATTCGCTTGTTTCAACAATTAACAGGTATTCATAGTCACGTTCTTGTGTTCTTCTATTATCAAAATCATAAATCCATATCTCTGAATTGTTGAATAAACTTCCCGAGTGATGAAATATTTTTATGTTTTACATCATAATCACTTAGATCTTTTAGAAAAAAAAAATTTAAATGCTGTGTCACGATACTTATTGTCTGTTTTTTATCATTCCTGTATGTATTGTTTACTTCCATCTCAAAATCGATCTAAAAAGCGTTATAATGAAATCACGTGTTTTTAATCGTCTCTTTTCTGTTTTAGTTTTAATGAAAAACCTGGTATTCGTTTAAGGTGTAATCTGATCGCGTAATGAAGAAGGTAAGACCAATATAGCGGGTTGTTTGATGCTAATTAAGCGGTTTAGTTATAATTAGCAAATAACACCCAAGAGGCATGCCTGTCACGTACATAATTATCTCGGAAGAGACATATATTATATGGTACTTAATTCTAAATAGAGTATACGAATTGATCCGATGGAGAAATAAATCTCATTTCATAGAAAAAAAAACTAGGTCACGGGACAAAATTTTGAGAAAAATAAAATTTTTTCGTGGTCTGTCCTGGTTTTTCGACCAACCCATCTGGTAATCCTAAAAATTTATTCACAGCGATAATATTGCGAATAAAATTGATCTGTGACTGGATTTTTTCAGGATCACTTTAAACGGCCTTAATTTGAACTCTAAATACATAATTAAGCACATTTATTAATCTTGCACATTTACATGAATCGTAAATAATAGCGATCATGGGCCCCGTAATTTTATACTTTGTACAAGTAAGATTCAAACAGGGATCACATAAATCAGCATCTTGCATTTTCGTATAGCGATTAAGCTACGTCTGATGCTTGTAAGTGTCGACTGGTGAAACGAAAAGCTGATGCAAAAAAGGAATCCGAAAAAATGAATTCATTACGAGATTGACGATGAATTACATTTTGGTAAAATAAATAAAAAAACATGGTAATAATGATTGACGAGAGCTAACATATTACGAGGACACACTTAATATCTCATAAAACTTGCGGCCAAATTTAAATTTAAAAGGCCTTTCAGATTGTCAAGGTAATTTTAATTTAAAAGATCTCTTTATTTTTTCAAGCAAACATCATATTTCGCTTCACACTTCGCTTAAAAATCTTGCAGAAAATTGCAATTTAATACCGTCAATTTATATTTTGTTCTGAATTTATAAAATATAAAAAAATAGAATCTCTGGAAGAGTTAATTTAAAATTTCCTTGTAAATTGTCACTCAACGAGAATTTTAAATTCAGGAATGAGACAACAGATTCCCCAAGTAATCGATCTGCGATCCAGAGCACGATTCCATCGGCGCTTTGAAATCCTAGCGAACACTCACGTTGGATTCCATGCAGACATCGATACGATTGGATCGAAAATAGCGATCAAGATTCCAACGAATCTCAGTGTTTTTCTTGAGACTTTCAGTCATCGACTAGAATTTCTCTCCACTTGCTAGAAATTTCCTCTCAGCAGTCCTTACTTCCATATTGGCAGTTAATTGATTAAGACGATTAAGACAACCTTGTCACGATCGTTGCTTGCAGTCTTTTCATACCAACAGAAAATACCTTGCAGTATTGAAATCATACCAAATTAACAATATTGAGACGCACACACTCTTGAAAATTAAGTAGGTATAAGAGGAAAGTCAACAAGTATCTTCAGACTAAACAAATAATACTAAATATATATGTTTAATAAGTGCAGTAAGGAGGTTCTTCTTCTTTTTTTAGAAGTCCGTATAAATTGAATAAACATGAGACATAATTCCCGTCGATAAATTCATTCAGGTCTTGTGTCTTAAAATATCCTAGTAATGCTCATATTATAAAACAAGTAGCTCGGATGCACAATTAATTTCTTCCCAGTCGCTGTCTCTCCCTTTCAATCTCTTCCTCTATTTCTCCTGCTCTCTTTCCTTTCTCGTCTACAGCTCATTTTCTTTCCCCACGTGTTTCGTCCTCCTGGAATGTCGTTGTCCGTCCGATTATGTAAATTGCAAGTCTTAAATGACAGCAGGGACCTCGTTAGCCCAGTTCATAAAAAACATCCACTAGATCAATCGATTTTTAAATATGTCTCGAATATTAAAGATATTTCCTTATACATACATACATTTAGATAAAAAATATTTCGACGATAATTAATTGTATTTTAATATAATTATACTTGATAAATAGTGGACATTTTCGATTTAAACTTGTTCAACATTATTTTACATAATAATGACCTGTGATGACTGTAAAAAGTTATTTTTGCTGGTTTCCTACACTGAGAAACTCTATGTTAGAAAAATTACTAATATAGATAGCAAGTAGGGGCAAAATCCCAAAATTGAGACATTTTAATACAGAAAATAATACATTTTACTATTTAAATAGGAAAAATTACTATTTAAATAGTAAAAATTACTATTGAAATAGTAAAATTTATTATTTTCTGTATTAAAATTTCTCAATTTGGGATTTTAAAAAATTACGGGACAAAATTTTGAGAAAAATAAAATTTTTTCGTGGTCTGTCCTGGTGTTCTGGTTTTTCGTCCAGCCCATTTGGTAATCCTAAAAATTTATTCACAACGATAATATTCCGAATAAAATTGATCTGTGACTGGATTTTTTCAGGAATTTTCAGTAAATTTGAAAAATTACTATTGAAATAGTAAAATTTATTATTTTCTGTATTAAGATGTCTCAATTTGGGATTTTGTCCCTACTTGCTATCGATATTAGAAATTTTTCTAACACAGAGTTTCTCAGTGTAAAATTGTCCAATCGACACGGTTCTCAAAGCAAAGTTCTATCGTCAATAAACTATGAATTATAATTTGCAGCGTGTCTGTATAATCGTTGGCAAATTACGCATTTTCCATTAGGTTTTTTGTTAAAGTCGTTTTCCTATAGTTTCCTAATGAAAACTTGTATGGAGAGGAGAAGATAGGTTTAGACGGTAATGACTTAAATGAACATATAGGATGATAAAACGTATGGGAATAAATGCATGTAACTACATCTTGCCTTCTGTGCCGGTATAAAGCATGCATTGCGATTAAATGGAAAGTAGCGAGACGATCTGTTGCCAAGTAATGATCTTCGTCAAGTATCGGATTGGTCATCGAGAAAATTCCATGTCTGAAAGCCCCCTGGGTTTCGCGCAATTTTCAACTTTCTTTTTTCTTTATGGTCGAAGAAAAACTTCGGATCTAAAGATCTTGAATTTTTAAATATTCCAATATATCATTTCAAACATGACGAGTCATTCAACTCGAATTAAATTAATCAAATTTATGCTCTATGTTTCGATAAATATAATTATGGAAGATTTCAAATTTTTGCACCTAAAAGAAAGTGTTATTTTAAAAGTTTTTCCTGTCTACTTTGACTTAAAGTAATTACTAAATCCCACTTCCCGAACTACAAGTTTAGTAGTGCAGTATAATATTGCAATGGCATTAGAAAATATCGCCAATCCGATATTACATTACAACCGGAGTTTCAACTCAGATTTAAGGTAACTGCAGTTTCAATTTCTGGCCATATTAAGATTTGCAGGAGTACATTTTCTTATAAAAAAAAATAAAAATAAAATCCAAGGCATAAGTCAATGATACTGCAATAAATCGTAACCTTCTTACGTATTCGAATTATTTTATATCCTATCAATTTTTTTCGCCAGCACTTATTAAACGGAACGGGTATGTCGACACACGAAAGTGAACAAACAACCCAGTTTTAAAGGATCGTTAACCTTCTATCGCGACACATTATTAGCATAATGATCTACATGTATCTAAATCTCTCTTTCGGCTAACATATTCTCATTTTTCAAATCGCTAAGCCAAACAAACAAATAATACAAATAGAAATCCGCTACATATGTATTGGAAATAGAAATATTTCTAGTACTAGTGCAGAATTTATTACAAGTCATAAATTCTATAGGTCACAAATTTCACGAAATGGATACTGAATTTTTTTAACTTCGAGATACTTATTGTGTACAATATAATTTTTTAATACTGTCATTTATAATAATGTAATATGTAATAAATTTTCAAGTTCTTTTACTTCCTTATCATGAAATGGAAAACCTCTATTAATTAAAATATTCTCCTTTTTAACCGTAACCTCGGACCCACCAGGGTCGTGTCGTCCGTGAGTTTGACTCCTTTCTTTATAAAGAAAATTAGCATAGCAGAAGGCAATGCATAGGCGATTCGAAGGAGTATGCTGAAGAGTAAAATGTCAGACTGAGAATTTGCATTTCCTAAATGCCACTGCGTGAAACCCGCTCGCTGTCTGCAGCGCTATCTTTCGCTTCAACCCAACTGAATGGCGTAATATCGTCTCATTTATGCCGGTTGTACGCACGTGAACATGAACTTTTAATTCTCTATATTTGAAAATGAGTGAACAGAATTTTCAAAGATTTCAAGATGAATTTTGTTATATATTCAAAATTTTAATAATAATAATTCATGGGGAATCTTTATACGGAAAATAAATTATGCAGTTTGAGACTGACATTATTGCAACTGGAAACATTGATTGTTGCCGTTTACATAATTGCTATGATAATTATTGCCATTAAATAGGATACATTATTACTAACATTTTTCTCAATTGCTTGCTCGAATCGAGAGAATCTATGACTCTGGCATGACTGACCTTACTTCATATGGCTGAGAGCAATGCATTCGTAACTTGAATAAAAATATGAAATCCTACAGGTGAACGTATTTATGTATGAATAAATTGTGAATTGTAGGATATAAACCTAACTATAAACCATTATAAACCATTTTTCACTAGATCGGAGTTTCCCTTCAGGGGTCATTCACAAAATATTTTTTTTTTAATTTTTAATAATGTGTCATAAAAAAATTGTGTTACAAATAAAATTAAAGCTAAAATGAAATACCAACTCTCTAAAACTGAATTAGTCAAATTCCACTGATTTTCAGTGACTTTTTACTGATTTCCAGTAGATTTTTCACTGATTAAAATCGTGAGAAAAGAGTCACTGCAAATCAGTGGAATTTGATTGGTAATCAGTTAAATTTCACGGATTCAAGTTCAGAGAGAACTAATTAATTATCGTTTAAATTCGCATGGAGGTTTGGCACGATAATATTATGATTTGTAACAACATTTAAGGGCATGTCTGCCCAATTAGAAATGTAATTACTAAAAAGACAGATTGGACAACATAATAGTGTCAAAATGTTATCACGCGATAAAATATAGCGATTGCAACAATGTTGTTCGAAATACTTATATCAGGCTTCAGAAGTCTTGTACATAATAGTTATTTAAAGATTTAAAAGGAATTAATTGCTATTTAATTATTTTATACTTACAATACATAAGAATCTTTTTATTACAATTTAATAAAGAACTTTAAATTAAAATACTGCTATTAATTTATACTTTTCCACTCAAAAGGGCAGTAATTTTTATGTAGCCGCTATTAAATTTGTAGCTGCAATATATTAGTTTGAAGATGCTATAAACTTCGTAATAAGACCAGAGGTTCGACAATTTTTTTGTTTGGGCCATGACCATCAATGGCAAGAGTTGAATTATCCATCGGTTGTAAATTCAATAATCGCGGGCCGCGAAACTTCGGTAATTGGACTGCCAGTTTGTTGGCACAATAATTCCATACCGTAAGATATATATGCGTCGATTTAAATCAGAGTTTAAAGCGTAAAGTAAATATACTACAATATCATCTTTTATTTGGGTACACATTATAATATAGATTAGAATTCTAATTTTTAAACAAGAGGTATGTATTAAACTTTATAAATTACTTTTGTTTTATTATAACTCTTTTTCAATGATTTTATTCATTATAGAATAATAATTATTTTCTTTCTTTCCAGATTTTACTATTAATTTCCAGTAATTGACTCTAGCTTTGAAATATCGTAACTCAAGAAGTTTTTTTAAAGTCACGTTCCACAATCTTGAATTAATTGAGCTCGTTAATGGATCGACGGTAAATGGCGAGAAAGCAAAAGGAAATTACTTGACTCTCGATCGATTATAAACGAGGCATCGATTCCCATTTGAAAAAAAATACTCTAGCATGCATCTCTCGCCACCGATGGCTTACGGTGTCGTATCGATCATCTACTGAATCGATTATTATCCGGACAATCGCAATCCTCGTTATAAGAAAATAGTTTCAAAACTCCAGATGAAAGTACAGAGTGAAAGATTTAATCAATTTAACTGAAGTAATGTAACTGATGTAAAGTATTTTGCAAAACACATGCAATTGATGTTCGCGATGTGAAATCAAATAAATGTTTTCTAATATAAAACAGCATTCTAAAAACAGTGCACGATTCGCAGTTTATCAAATGCACAGGTTGCCTTGCCCTACTCTCTTTAATTATCACAATACCCGTATAATTACTGTATTACACCGTCTATATTTTATTTTGACTTTTTCGTTTGAACCTTTACCTAAAACGTTTCGTCGAGGTATCTGGATAAAATAGACACAGAAAATAAAAATAATTTTGCAGAAACACACAGAAAAAACAAGGAATGAAAGTTTTTACTGCTGAAATCAGTTTTTTGTATGAATTTCAGTCTTAAGTCAGTTTTTAGTCTTGTTTTAAGACTTAGTCTTAAAACAAGACTAAAAACTGATTTCAGCTGTAAACATTTTCAGTTCTTATTTTTTCTGTGCATATACGGTGAAAGGTAGTTTGGCCCTACTTTTGTTACCAGAAATTTAAAAAACATGAAGTAAATGGTAATTGAACTGTATAATAAGAGCTTATCTTTAATATTCTATTTCCTATCTCGTGATACAAACTCAATTAACATTTTATTTAACTACATGAATAGGCAAGAAATGGAACAACTAATTTATAGGCACCCGAGACTGCAAAACTATAGAGGTCCAGTTAAATCCTGATTTAAGTTAAGTAAAGTTATTATGAATGGACTTTAAATTACCATAAGGATTAAGAAACGACATAAAAAATCTATAATATAGGGAACCTGATCTGTATCTTGGTTGTTAGTTTTATTTATTTCACTAGTCATATTTATGTATCGTTTGTAGTGTTATTGATCAATAAACATTTTTTCAAATAGGCGTTTACATGCCATTTAAAAAACGATCGTCTAGATTGAATTTACACTACAAATAAATTTACAGTATAAATAATACAGTATAAATCTATTTATCTATGTGAAAGGAAAGCTGTTAAATATGCAATGGGGTCAATTTCCCACTTTTTTAAAGATCAGAACAATGAAAACTTTTTATGGACGCTTTTACATTATCGCGAGGAGAACAAGAGAGCAAGGAAATTCCGATAAGATCTACTATGTAGCTCTTACATTGACACTTTCACTATAGGCAACACCGCGTTTGGCACCACAACCACTAATTTCACTCTACGCTTTATTTATCGCTAATTTATTTTCTATTACGGCAAGTTGTACTGACAATTTGCCATACATGCGATGCTCTCTGAGGAGTTCTTCTAATCGTCAACTCAGATAACACATGCTAAAATTAGCATAACTTGTTCTAATTACTTCACAAGTATTCAATAAAATCATTTTTTCTTGTAATTCAACTAATTTCAAATATAAATCTCATTTATGATCGATAAATTAATTTTTTCACAAATTTATCCATGTTTCCTTTTATTGGCTCTAGTTTGTCAATACTGCATAAAAAACAAGGAAATAGAATACAAAAAAAAAAACGAATTAGTCATGAAAACGTTTATCAAAAAGAGATAAATATTCACGATGGGTTTAGTGTCATATAATCATTTAATGACGATGTAAATGATGTCATAAACGTGACATCTACATGTACATTTTTAAATTGTTTCCTGCTTTGATTTTTGCTCCAGAAACAAATTCTCTTCCCAATGTTTATTTTGTTTGACAAGTTACTATTTTCTTGGTACAAAGCATTTTTCAATTCAGCATTCGGGTCAAGTTATTTTTAAGCGATCTTGCGTATTTTTGCGACTGCAATTCGTTAGCTTCTTCGATATAGGTGCCAAGGGGTATCTTCATGTATTGATAACGTCTCGATATATTTTGAAGGATAAAGAAATGTCGATTTCACAAGCAGAAGGATAAATTTAAATGTGTGCTCAAATAAAATGAATATGATTGCTCATTAATGGAAAGCAGTAGTGATGCTCTACCAATCAGTATGTGTTAATATCAATTAACGCACAGATAGTCTCGGTTATTCATAAAAGGAGGTCATTAAAAATGATCCGGAGAAATTAGCCTCCTTCGTATCCGCATTAAAAGATTATATACTTACTTCTCGAGCATAAACCTGTTGTATTGATACAGGCAAAGCATAATTTTATAACGGACTTGTGATCCACACGTAGGTGAGAGTTCGTGTATGAGATTCGAGAACCTTGGCTAGGAGGTTTTTAAATTCAAACAACAACTGCTTTTGGTAAAACACTCGATAACTGCTTTTAATGAGGGGCTAAGCGAAGATAAACACGAGAATATTTTGAATCTTTTACTCACATCACATCTTTATTAGCTCTTCCCCATATTATTAGCCAGCATAAAATGTGTACATAAATCAAAAAGAGCGTGTGAATTTTTGTAAAAGCCAGGTATGTGAGAAGTGTTACAAGTATTGCAAGGTAAAATAGATTTTAAAAATCTATGTTTTAAAACCCAAGACAATTAAGAAAGGGAAAACTGTTAAGGAAGGGAACTTCTCAAGATAATTATTAATAATACTTCTATTGATAAAATTGCCTAAAATTGTTTCATTTCAAATGGGAACTGTATTAAACTAATCTTCGGATTGGACTGAAGTTTAAGACGTCTCTTCGGACGATTTTTTATTTTCAATTTGCCGAATTAGAATAAAATCTTAAGATTATTTTCGTTGTATGAAATTTATTGTGATTTTTTAAGATTTTGAGAAATTTTACCATTTACTGCTATTTTATTGAATGAATTATTGAATCTAAAGAAATTTAAAACGATTTGGCGATATTTCACTGGGATTTAAAAGTATTTAACTAGATTTCATGGGATTTTAAGTAATTTTAAAGGATTTAATGATATTTTGTGGAATTTTATTAAAAGTATACTAATGTGATGAATTTTAAAAGGATTTCAATGGATTTTCAGATATTTTAAGCGATTTAATGAGATTTCATGGGATTTTGAGTAATTGTAAAAGATGTTACGAAATTTAAAAGAATTTTATGAATTTTATTGAGTTACCTGAAATTAGACGAGGAATTACAAGTTCTCATAATTCAAAAATTAAAAATTCTAATTTATTTTGTTTTTTTCTTGTTTACTTTAAAATGGCATCAGTAAATAAAAAAACGGTTTCTGTACTTTGGTTTCTATTTTTTGGATATTATAAACAAGAAAATGGAAACAAAAAAATTCGTCAGAAAAGACGTCTGAAACTTGAGTCCAATAATCTTCGAATTGCTGACTATGAATTCGTTTTACTGCTGATAAACGCTGGGTATTGGCCTGTACTCCACTTGACCTCATGCAGCCAAACCAGCCATCTAAAGTAACTAGATAATGATCTAGGATCTACGTCTCTGATCATTTATCGATCGAATACAGTCTCGTTTCGGTTCGACGACTTTTGATAAGTTCATTCGTAACTTTCGATATGCCCACCATTTCTTATATACAAGAATAGCTTTAGCAAAACTACCTAGGTGTGTATACTTATTTACTATGTAAGTACATGCCTGCAAGCAGCAATCGCATAAGTGGAGTAGACTTTTCTGTTTATGGGGTTTGATTGTTAACATAAATCACCATCGATCGTTCAAGAACGAATGAGGGCAGTTTTTCTCTTCTTTCCCCGCCCATAATCCTCAACTCAACATGTTACTGACAAATTGGATTCAACATTCGAGGACTATGGGAGAAACTGACATAGCGGATGCAATAAGAGCGCATAGAATTTTTCCTAAATTATTCTCAAAAAGATGTCGAAAATATTACAGATTGTAGAGTACAAAACTCAGAACCTGATGATAAATATCCGTTTTTATCAGCACATGTTCCATTTTGATTATTTACTTTCTCTAAATAGCTCTTTTACTTTCTGCAAATGATTTTCGCAATTTATCATCTCTCGGCCCCGAACTCTATAATATATTGAATTTTAAATCACATAGGCAATTTTCCACCTTGTGACGCACATTCACTATAACATCTTTCATTAAAATTGATTACTCTATAATTTCAGGGGGAATTAAAAACTTCTGTTAACCGAGCAGCAGGCATCAAGTTGAGCTAATTCTTTTTATAATCTAAGCTAAGTAACCGATTTTGTAAAGCTTTTAGCTTTACGAATCTTCATAGTCTGCATCAGATTTAAATTAACGATCAACCTCAAACACATGTGTATTGAATATATTCAACACCTGCAGTTACTATTCGATTTACGTGATCTGCTTCGATTATTCGTTTTACATTCTCGCTCAAAAGAAGGAAAGAACAGACTTGCAATAATATAAGTTACACCTATGACTAGATAATAGTTTAATATATGACTGAGGTGAACATATTTTACGGTGTTCAAATTACTGTGTAGTGATTTGCACAAGTAAAATAAACAGTTTTAATTCGCAGAGAAATCTTAGCGGTAATAGCCTTGTTAAAATCCGATTGGTCCGCCTGGAGTAAAAGGTGCGGAATAGCGATTCCTAAGCAAAGAGATTCTAGGATCGTGTATCATAAAATTTTACTCTGTGGCATATTACCGATTTTAGTATCTGATGTAGCTTCGATTTCAAGAGAGAAATTCTATTCTGCATTTACATATACTACCAGTTCACGAGTCAATTAAGATTTGATGCTCTTACTTATTATTTCTTCTCTACAAACTCTACAAGACTAATTACTATTCAATTTCTGACAGAAACTGCCTACTCATACTTCACATTTTCACATTTTATGAAAGTGTGTTCAAATAATTTACTACCAACTAAATTTAATAAAATATTCAGTAGTCAGTTTAATTATGTACAATTAAACATTCTAATATTTCTTAGATAAGAATAATTGGTATAAATGATCTGGTATTATCATTTCAATATCAATAATTTTTCATAAGATCTATCAATAGAAAAAAGGTGAAAAAATGACAAAATGATCCTTCTGGTAGGCTTTGTCATTCGTTGCATGTATTTATTTATTTTTACATCTAGAAACTGCACATAGATTTCTGATAAGAAGTTACGAGGACGCAACAGGCAGGTTTGCTCTATTACACAATAATTATTATATGCTATACGCACACACGTGTAAGCGTTACACAAGCTACTATTTTACGTCTCGTGAAACGAAATTACAGCAAATAGTACCTTTCAAAGTACAAGATAAATGAAAACGATAATAATTGATAACTGCGCCATGTAAACGTTAAGTAAACTATAGGGTGATAAATGATATTAATTTGACGAATTGATCGTCTGTAGAAACGTTAAATTTTAATTGGAACAGAGAAATTGGATAAAATTAATAAACCCAGGTTGTCATTAATTTTTGTGAAGGCAGTGTATATTCGTACCAAAAAAATTCGGCTATTGGCACCGAAATTAGTAGAAAGTATTATAGTCACGTCCTTTTCTAAACAATTGTAAACGTTCCTCTATTGTTATGCAAAGATCAAAAAAAATAATCTAAAAGATAATGAGAGCTTCAGAATACGTCGTACTGAATTTAAAAAGGAGTGATAATAGTTATCTTTACATAAATTAGACAGATTACGATTTGGTTTCGTTGAGCGGAAGGCGTTTTAAATTTCCGCTGAGGATATTATCTCGTTCAAATTTTTTTGCATTGTACAACTTTGACAACCTACGAACCCCAACATTATACATAATAATACGCAAATTATGGCGCCGTGAGCTCATTACGAAAGCTACTTTGAAAGTTAACTCTGAAAAGTACCAACTTGCATTTAATAATGATAGGCGTCTTGTAAACTGCGAAAGCATCGAATTCGAATGAATGGCCTTCGGGATCGTGCGTGAATTGATTGAACTTATAACGAAACAGTATTAGCTTTTTATGACTCGAAAGAAATTAATTTTTCGACATCTATAAAAGCAATTGATTGGCATCAATCATACGCTCGTAATCGAGAAACTCAATCGTGAAAATAGCATTTAACAACCTTTCTATTTACGACAATTTCCAAAACTTTTGGGATTGATTATGAGTGAATTTATTCTCAAGAATAATACGTAATATTCATTGCCTACAACTTATTGACGCAACACGGAACAATTGTTCAAATACGACGCTCTAAAATTGTCAACTTTGTGTTTGTTATTTTGCAATCTACATGTGTTTCGAAACTGAAATGCATACGTTTATAAAGTAGAAAGGAAAATGTGTTTTAAAAATATTGTGGATATATGTAAAGAAATGTGTTAGAATTAAAAAAGGTGTTGTACTCACTTAAGTAATTTTGTGTTTTGATCTGACACAGTTTTGATCAAACAGAAACGGTTCACGACTCCAATGTTCAGCTTATCTAGAATAGAGAATTTATACAAATTATTATTATTTTTTAAAAAGATAATAATTGATCTGAATGTTAAAATATAATGAGAGATTATTTCAGTGCTGAATCAAACCTTATTTGGCTATTTAATCAATTTCGTATAATAAATTTTCGAACAAAATAATAAAATAATACTTGCAAATTCTATGAAATCTCATAAAAAATTTGGATTTGTAATACTGAATATAAATGAGGCACGTAACATTATATGAAATGTTGAGGTATCTTTCATTACCTGTAAAATTTACACTTTTCATAATTTAATGCTGTAACTGACTTTGATACTAAAACCAGCGATTAAATATCAGCCTACAAACTTAAAGAAAAATATAATGAATTTTTCTGATTTCTGCGGTTAGATTAATGGTTAAAAACAAGTTTTAATTTCTTTTATGGAGCAACAAAGTATGAAAGATTGCTTGTGAACTATAAATCAAGAAGAGTGTCGAGTGCCATAAGATTAAAGTTTGCTGTGAGCTCCTATATTCCTGTAGATCATACACAGTAATTTCCACATTTTATGGCAACTTCTATGTCAACATTCAATACCAAATTAGAAATCTTTAAATAAATGATTTTATGATGTTTTCTTAATTCAAAAACATAGCTTTTAAATAGATTCAAGTTCATCAATTAAAAAATGTTGAAAATGTTGCAAATTCTAAGAATAGGTGAAAAACAGGTGAACAAATTTAAGTCTTATTTTATTGACCCAACACTATTTTTTACACCATGTACCCTGAATGATTTATATTTTATAGAGGCTTCGGGAATTGGTAACTCAGCAAGTGGAGCAGAACCAATTGATTCTGAAAATCGGAAGATGATCGCTTTTTATCATATTGATGAAGGATCAGTATTGGATGTGAAATAGTCTCGTTTTTCTAAGATTCCCAAGGTTTTCTGTTTACAAACCCAAATCAGTAAAAGACTTAACGTATTAGTTGCTTTTATGTGACAAGAACGAACGCGCGCTTCGCGCGCACATTTAAGTTATTTTTCAATATTATATAATTTATAATATTTTATTTCTCTAATCTCTTATAATCTATGTTAAACTTCGTGAAAATCTGTTAAAATTTTCAGAAACTTCTTCAGATTCTTTTAAATTCAATGATAACAATTCAAATCTGTTTTATATCCTTTAAAATTCATTAAAAGTATTAGAAATATCTTCAAATTCCATGAAACCCTTAAATATTCGAGAAAAATTTTCAAAATCATAAACCTTCTGAAATCCACGTGAAAATTCATGAAAATCTCTTAAAATTCCCCGAAAAATTCTTGAAATTTCACGGTAAAATTTAAAATCTCTATATCTTTTATATCCCTTAAAAATATTACATAGAAATCTTAACAAATTCCATGAAATCCTTTAAAATTCTCACAAAATCATTTATTAATAAATACCAGAAAAATCTCTTGAAATTCATGTTAAAATTAGTAACAACCTTTAAAAATTCTTAACAACCTCTGGAAATTTCTCAACTCTTGAAATCTCTTAAAATCATTAAAGATTTCATCAAATTCCATGAAATCCTTTAGAATTCTCACAAAATCATTTAAATATCAGAGAAATCTCTTAAAATAACTTATAATTATTAGAAATCTCATAAAATTCCTTAAAATTTCAAGTTCTTTAAAACCTCATAAAATTCTTACAAAGCTTTTAAAATCCCTTAAAATTTTACGAAATATCCTAAAATCCCAAACAATTTTACAAAATCGTTTTAATATCCTAAAAATCTCTTGGATTTCGAACAAATTACTTAAAAATCGATAAAAATGCACATCAAAACCTTCAAAATCATTAATCTCTTGAAATCTATGTCAAAATCAATAACAAACTCTAATAAATCTCTTGAAATTCCTTCACATTTAAAATCCACTACAAAGTATTAGATATCTTATCAAATTCCATGAAATCAGAAAAATCTCTTCAAATACTTTTATTTAAATTATTAGAAATCTCATAAAACTTGATAAATTCCATAAAAATTCCACAATATCTTTTAAAACCCAAAAAAAGCTTTTGAAATTCATGACTAAAATTCCCTGTGACGTTTTAAATTCCTTATTTAAATCTCACAGAATACATATTTTAAATTTCATAAAAGTACCTTGAAAGTCCGATTGAAATCTGGTAAAAGTCTCCTGAAAAATTCTAAACATTCCCAGAAACTTCTTGAAATTCTTTTAAATTCTACGATAACATTTGAAATCCCGTTATCTTACATGGAATCTTTAAAAATTCCATAAAATTTTCGTAAAATTCCTAGATCTTCAATGTATTTCGTGTTTAAACTCGTGACAAAATCATTATTAACGAAACCAAATTCAAAATTTCAAATTCAATTCACGCGGAATTTACGATTCGGCAAGTATCGATTGTCGAAAATCATTATCGATACTTACACGACGAATCAGGAGTGCGGAATATGCGTTACGATATTTCGACATAGAATGTTCATTCAGTGGATCAAAAAATACTATGAACTAACATATAACTAACATCAGAACCTAGAATCTAGAATTAGAACCAAAAATAGACCCTAAAATCAAGTACCCAGGATCTAGAATTAAGAATTCAGATTCCAGAGTATAGAGACTATCTGCCATACAACTGAGGTAGTAGGTAATGGTGGCAAGCTAGTAACTGCCAACTACTACTGCAGGCAGTCACCGAGACCTCTGGAGGATGAATAGTCTGGTCTGTATTGTAGATAGGATATTCTTGCGCTCCAGGCCTCTATCATTAATGGTGAAACTCGACTTCAACGATTATGGTGTTACGGTTTGGCATCCGGGTTTTAGAGGGAAGAAGAAAGAGAAAGAGATAGACCCACGGCCTCGAATAAAGTCATGCTTTTCGAGGTCTCCTGCGTGGAGTGTCTGCACTGCGGGAAACATCGATTCTAACAACAGCTACGCGATTACTGTAATTATCTTTAATTAAGAACATCAGGCTGCTTTTTAACTCGCTCCTAGCTGTTCTTCTTTGGGGTTTATAGATGGACCGAAATTAGAACGCTATTCAGGTGAGATGCACCTCATTAGAAGTAATTTCATTACATACCTAACTTTTTCACTTTTCATGCTTCTCTTTCCGCTCAAATCGCGAATGGGAATTTTTCATTATTCAAGCCTGATTCGTTAAATTCATATCAAGATGGATTTACGGTACGAAAAGAGAAAAGGTTTTTAAGATAGATTTCGTAGATTTTGAGTAATAACCACACTCTTTCGTACTGAATCATGATAACAGAATGTACCGAAGAACAAATCGAAGAGCACGAGCAAAATTTATGACGCATGGATAATACGTTCGTGCGAGCATGAACAGCTTTCCTATATGGATATCCGCGGATAAGTATCGATTACTTGGACTTGCTTTTAGAATCGCGCTTCCTACTTATTCTTATGTGATCACGATTTCGTGTCTAAAAACACTTGTTTATGAGTGCGGGATTAAATTTTATATCACTCATATTCTTTTATCTTGCAACCTCTAAACAAATAAATAAATATATACTCTCTAACAACAAAAAGTATAAAATGAAATATTTAAATTAAGGAAACCCTTATTAATTGCAGCTGTAGCGATTCAAATGCATATCCTACAAATTGTAAGCGACAATAATAATAATATCGGTGTATTCGCATAATTTGTAGTAAATTATTATAATTTTTAGGATTGCTTTGAACCGCGCCATGAGGCTTTCGTCATTGGCTTAGAAATTGCTCTGTAGTTACTAACTCTAAAGTGCAACTACTTTTCTCGAAGCAATGACAGGGGTTTATTTCGCATGAATTATCAGGATTGCGTCTGACGATAATAATAAGGACGATTTTTTGTTGCCCACTTTGGGATAAGGAAATAATTGAGAAAGAGGCGGTGATTACAAAACAAATTCCATCAAAGCGCATTCAGCGGTTTTTCGTATAGTGGACAGATTTTCGTCTCTAAATATTTTCAAACAAACAACATAAACCTGACGCAACCTATTCTTCTTCTTCAATAATTTGAGTATGTGAATATACATAATGCAACATGAATTTGTTGAATTGCTTTAACTATAATATTTGTCGTGTCACGTTTACTATTATTTACTTGTAACCTTCGACAACTTGAATTGCTACTAATATCTGAAATTACGATATGTATTTTTTCCTTATCAGGTGCGTTTGTCGTGTTTATGTTTTTATATCTTTTCGTAAATTAGCATTACCTGATTTCCTTAAAAATTACCTTCGACTCTATTTTAACATCTCTAAACTCGAGAAAAATATTTACCGATCTATAGCTATATTGACACAAGTGTAACAAGATGAATGAATAAGAAGTATAGTTGAACTGTTCTGAATATACTTTCCAAATGAAAAATAGGGCAATTTAAATTAAAAGTACAAATTGACTTATAATTTTGAAAAATTCAAGACGTTGAATTCCTCTTATGAATCATTAACGCAGCTTTTAAAGACGTTCATTGTTTTCTTTATAATATTAAATAGCTTCAGATATTTTTAAATAAAAGGCTGTACGCATTTCAAATGAATTATAGAAGAAGTCTTAATTAATATTTAAATATTTAAATATCTATATTAATTCAATTCATCGAGCTGTATGTTAATAATCCCACTAATGACAGATTCATATTTTTACATTTTTATCACACTAATTGCATTGGTATGAAAATATCAATTAGTTGTATTTACACAAGAATCAAGTTTTAAAATTCAAAACCTACTTCATTTTTATTTTTATTTTTATTTTTTGACTAACTCGGAATTCCTTGAGATCTACGATACAGGATGAAGTTTTATAGAGTTTTATTACAGGGAATTATGTGAAATTACTATTGTGTTCATCATTCATAAATTACTTGAATAGTGGTGTCAATATCGACTGGAATATAATCTGTGAATAATAAATTAACAGCTAGTTATAGCCGTACCATAACTTTGATGTCAGTAATCAATCGCAGCTTTATGAGTATCCTTAATGATGCCATAATTTCAAGATCATCTTTTTATTCTTTAATGATCTTTCCACTTTACTGTGCATATAATTGAATTTTCCTCCTAAAAATCCAGAATGCTAAATAGATTATAACAGATCATTGCTGATAAAATTCTACACGAAATTCTGTTTTCTGTTAAGTGGCATATTTTTCAATTAAAATTTTAAATAAGCCGAAAAGGAGAGAAGTGGAGATGAATTTTGCAAGAAAAAAAGAAGGAAATTAAATGACGATATGTGGAACATAAAAAAATATAATACATAAATTAAAGGAATATGTATTTGCTAAAGTTTGGACAAGAGTTTGCACTTCTGTACAAGAAGCTCTTTTAAATTCTCAATAAAAAATTCGTACCAAGTTTTTTTTCTCAAATGCCAAACAGTTTTTATGGCCCGTATACGAGCGCGCTAGCGGGTATAATCGATTAGTATCGGTGCAGCTTGACTTATACAACGACTATCAGAAACGGACGAGGCAAACGTCCGACTTTCTGTCTTGTTAACTAATGAAAAAAAATACTTTTATGTCCGGGAGACTTAAAAAAGAGCATTGAGGCTCTGTAGGCGAACAAACTAACAATATGAAACTTTCTCTCTTCAGGTCAATCAAGCCAATCGATTACTCGATTACAATTTTGTGTGGACGAGAGAAGAGAATATAACGAACAAGTATGGAAGGGTCCATGGAGGAAAAAAGCTCTCTAATGCCTCAGAGTTCAGATCACCGTAAAAATCAAATGAACTATCCTTCCACAGCAAACGTCAATCAAAGAATAAAAATATAAATTCATTATAGAATTAAAAAGAGTTAAATCTTCAGGCATATTTTATTGCCTAGAAATTCTAGATGTCCGAGGAACATTTAAATTCGGGGAATATATTATGAATATACTTAATTCGCATTTAAATCAACTCATTTTTTGAAAAACTTAAGTAATAAATCTCATAATAGAATAATTATTTAAAAATATTTATACAATTATGAGTCACATTGGGCAGAAATATTTTTAATGAGTTTGAAGTCACTTTCACTTCACATAAATATTTCATGCAAAAAAATGTTTTCAAAAACTACAACAAAAATCTATTGAATTATTCATCATCTTCAACGAACAATTTCTCTGCTTTGGGTAATAAAAATAAAAACAGCCCTTCTGATTAAATATCCGTAAGGCTCAATTATTTCGCAACTGACTTTTTGCAACTACTTTTTATAACTGTTATACATATATTTCATGATTATTCCTCTAATCAGAGATAGTATAATTTATATATACCTATGCTGAAAAATTTACGTTTTATTTAACCGGAGACTTTAATCCAGTTTAGAAATTATAATTATCATATTCGATGGCGCATTCATTATTGATTCCATTTCTGAATACACGTTCCTATTCACGGATTTTCGATGCTATCGTATAAACTGATTTACATCAAGGTATGTTGCCATTCCGTGTCTCAGTTGTCGATAGAAATTGTTCTGTATTAATTTAGCTAGACATTATTTCTTCATTAATACGTTTGTAATTATTTGCAATACGCATTGTGACTGTGCCATCGAAAAAATGTTACTTACAATTTACGCTTTCTAGGCACGATAGTTTCCCATTCTCGGTGCATTTTTCAATAAAATATTTGTCATCAAAAGATAATAACTTGTGAGGTGTTAAAATAGCCTCCAAATTAAATACATATAGCCTTTGAACCCAGAATCAATCCATGAATAAATTGAGAGATTAAATTTTGAAATTTGTTTCTTTCAATAATAAAATGCTGTTAAACCGCAATAATTATTTCTAAATACAAGAAAAAAATATATAAAATATTAAGAAATCCATTTCCTTAATATTTCCTGGTGAAATAATTTAAGACAATGTTATAAGAAATTACACTTTCACCGAGTAATTTAGAGTGATTCACGAGACACTTAAATTTCTCGATCGTAATTAAGCTTCCCTTTTCATTTATAAAAATATCCAACATTTGGATATTGTAATACTGTAATATTTTGTTTGTGGATGCTGGATGACATCTTGTGTAATAGTCTTTTCAGCAACATCGAAGTGTCGACGGAACTATTATGAATTATATTTGCATAAAGAGTGTCTCATTGAGTAATCTAGTTCAAAATAAATACACGATTCTCAGAATAATCGTGAGTGCAGTGCACGAACTGGAAAGACTTTATTGTTTGGAACGGATATTTTAAAGAATGACCAGATAGACCACTATCGTTCTCAGGCATTTCACATCATTTTGATCAATGATATATTCCTAAAACTACTAGATTAATCACTTCATACAATGCACAAGAATTCACAAGAATTCAATGCGAACTTAAAAAAAATCAAAGCGCCTTCAATAGATCGCGCGCAGTTATTTAGATGAAAAATTACTTTCAGTCTTGAAAAAAATAGATACAAAATAATTGAATGCCAATGATTTATTTCCTAATGTGCAGTTTATGTAAGGAGAATGAATTGCTTACTAATTCTACTCATCTGGAGTTCTCGAGCTAACTGCAGATCAATGATCGATCGTAATGATCTATAATCAATCAGTCCATCAGAAATGGACTCTTCCGTTTGTGTTCTACTATGCAATTCTATGTAATCGAAGCAGTTCCTCTGGGTATCGATTTATCGAATTATGATCAACTGGAATGATACAAAATTCGATTAGAGTTGTGAGTGAGACTGAGACACTGATTAGTAGTGGACGGATAACTGTAAAACGACTATTCCGCTATATGCCTGGGCAATACAACCGGCAGAAAAGAACGCGATTATCGTTGAGCTTGGGGCTACAAGGTGATCGTACGGCCTTGTGTCACGTGTTCGCTTATTAACAAACGAGTTGGTGTGATTTCACCTGGTCAGAGAGATTGATCGATTGCTGGTCAACGAACGTCAGGATTGCTCTTGATGACTCTTCCCTCTCGTGAGAAGTTACAGAAATAACGCGATTACCTTTCTCGTTCTACGGAACGCTGTAAATCCATCACTCTCAGCCAGAGGGAAATAAAATTTCCATCACGGGCTTCAGTGCGCGTATTTCGCATTTAGAAACTGAAATGACAATACAAATCCGCGAGCTAAATAAATTGACCAATAAAGTTAGAGGAAATTCGCGCATAAAAGAATTAGCTGCAAATATACGCAAGAATTTGACCAAAATACATATCCTTTATAGAGATTGCATTTAGAAAACCACTATTGGTTCTTTTTCTCTAGGAAAAGAATTCTTTGTATTTAAATTGGATTTTTATTTCCACAAGTGGAATTACTATATAGAGGAAGTTTTAAAAAAAGTTAGGTGAATGCGTTTCCCAGAATAAATAACTTTTTTTAAAAATACGCTTAATCCTTTCATATTTTATGTTTACATACAATGTTTCATAAAATATATGGTATCAGACAGTATTGTCAGTAAAAAAGATGATTTTTAAATAAAATTAGATGAAAAAGACGTGAAAAAAAATGTAAACAAACGTAAACCAAGAGAATGGTGATACAAAAAATTTGGCTAAAAGCAAAAGAAGACCTTGACCTCCAATCTCAGTGTATAAAATTTAAATTACATGTAAATTTTATTGTTGTTGAAGCTCAAGGTTATTGTTCTCTAGTTACTTAATTTGATGGAAAGCAGATCCTACAGTTATCAAATTATTGAAATCAATTATTCAATAAAACATTCTATGCCAAAATACTTTAGGCAGCATTTAATATCCTTAAATAGAAGCCTTAAAAGTGTTCTTGTATTCGAGTCTATTAAAAGAAAATAATAATAACAGATAATGCGAAACAATTTACAAATTATTTATATCAAAAGAAAATTTATTCGCACCAATTAACTCATTAAATAAGTCTCTCTTTTTCCGCATAATGGTCGTTTTTATAAATGGCAGTAATTTATTGCAGACCTGTGGACATAATTATAATAACGATTATCATATATGTATATCTCCCTTCTGCAAGATCAATTTACGAGAAAGTGTAACGCAACTCTGTGAGTAATGATTGAATTTCTGTCTGCATTTTGATTTTAGATATGATTCTAGTGACATTTAAATCTGATAAATATGCTGATCTAAATTCAATATTTCAAAATTTCTAATAAAAGTCAAAAAGAAAGCTAATCCAAATTTATATTTTTCCAATATAGAAGTTCGATAAAGAAATTAATACCTTTTTTTCTGAAAAAAATCAGACTAAAATTCACACGCTATAATGAAGAGGAAAAGTCCTTTCCCACGATGGTGTGCAATTTTATTTAACTTCAAAGAGAAGAAATATAATTGGTGCAATTAAAGCTCAGATTGCATCCCTGTATGATATTTAGTTAATTCAACAAGTTTCTTAATAGGACGGACAACTACCTAATTGATATAATTACAAGCGGACTAATTACGCCAATCTTAGTCTTAAATCATATAAAATACAGCTTCGAGAAAAATCGATTAGAAATGGACCATTTGAATAACTTTTTGATATATATAGAAAACATCGAAAGTGTTGATTTATTGGCTTGATTTGAAGTTCGCATAGAGGTACTTGGAATTGTCTTCCCACGACACTTACTGACACGCTAATACAACCTAAGGATCAAGCACGTGTTCAAGTTGCACGTAATCGCACGAAGGCACGCAGGTCCTATATCCGCGGAAAAAATTCTTTGCTCGAGTCTGTTAAAATCATAAAACATTTCTCACAGATCGCAAGACACCATAAATGATTCTGTAAAGCCTTTCTCCTACAAGAAAACTACGTCCGATTTAACAAGAACAAGGTCTTATACACAATACACAATGTTGTATACAATACAAAAAATACAAATATTTTTTGACATTCTCAGAAAAAACTAATCGAGACTGCATTTGTATATAAAGAGACTAGAATTAACAAAATAATCGCGCGTACACTAAGAAAAATGTTTGGTGCGGACAACAACAAATTTTGTTGCTATAGAAGCAACACAAATTTTTGGTTGTGCCAACCAAATTTTTGTTGAACCAACCAAAGTTTCGTGAATTCAACCAAAACTGAGATTTTGTTGGTTCAAATGAATTTTCTTGGTTCAACAAAAATTTTATTGAAAGAACCAAGATTTGGTTGGCACAACCAAACAATTTTTGTTGCTTCTATAGCAACAAAAAGTTTTGTTGTCCGCACCAAACATTTTTCTCAGTGTATGTTGGTTTGCTTGTAAATTTAAATAACTGAAAGGGAAAGAAAGATTACTTCCACCTTTATTTCTGAGCACGTTTTATTCAGAGATTATTCAGAGATAATTCAGCGAAATGTGTAATTTATAAAAATTAAGGTCAGGTTCAGGCGCAACAAGGAAAACGACACACACAAACCTTCAAAGCAAAAAGAATATAAAATTAATGAGTCAGACAACACAGTTGTAGATATTTAGGTAAAAACATTATTACGGAAATTTTTTCTTGTTGAATATCTTTCTTGAAGTAAATTCAACAAGTAGCAAATTTTTCAATGATTGGAGCTTTTACTTTTTCATGTTATCCTTTTTAAAATTCTTGCGTTCACCGCACATCAACTTTTTACTGTTTGTTTAGCATTCGCTGCATATTTTCAACTTTTCAACCCGAAGAAAAACCGAGAGAAAAACGAATTGCAGCGCCGGTAAATTGTATGCTGCGCGTAGGAACGTTGTTATTTAACATGACTAAACGTTTCTGGCGTTGATGAGCTAAACATAATTACTAGGATACTTATTAAACAGGATAATGCGCCTAGAGCACAATGTAGATCATAATAGACCTCGGTGAGTACAATGGACATCACTGTTTCGCATTATCGTGATACTGGGTTATTTATTCGTTGACGAGACGTCATACCTACTTTCTCCGGGCGATCATACGTCGTAGATTTATCATCCATTCGCTTCTTTGGATCGATCTCTTGATTTAAACCGGACGTGAGAACCGAGCGAAAAACTACGATTGAATTCC
The DNA here is from genome assembly GCA_900474325.1 of Synergus umbraculus. NCBI lineage: Eukaryota > Metazoa > Arthropoda > Insecta > Hymenoptera > Cynipidae > Synergus > Synergus umbraculus. Next base: position 497,346 of record UCOK01018621.1, on the reverse strand, counting down.
AATTGAATCTCTGATCTGTCTCCCCTGAGGCCATTCTTACAAGCTATGACATGGAATACTCTCATACAATCTTGATGCATCGCGTATATATACTTGCAACTAAAATTGTTTGAAATTGTTCTGTCAAGTCTTTCTAGAGAGACATGGAAGGAGTCATTCTTTACGAATTGTGAAACTTGTAAATGTCTTAATATAAGTGGATAAAAAGTTTTTTTATGCCAATAAGATTAGAAAGTTATTGCTATTTTTGATGGAATACGAATTTTCTGCTTAGATCTACTCACTGAATATCCAACACTGCACTAATTATTATAATTACACATTCTGATACTGACCAAACGTGCTGTTCTACCCAAGTCCACCTGGCTCTATAATTATATTAATAATCCTTATTCTGAAATTGTTATAATCAAACTATTTACCAGCTCGTATTCATCCAAGTGGATATTTTTTTAATCGATTATCTTCAAAAATAATCCAGATTTAATTTCATGCCATTTGGAGCAGACAATCCTTTTAAATATTTTCATAATTCGAATATACATTAAATTATATTCAAATGTCAGATTCCATAGGATGGAAACCTACGTTTGTAAAGGAGCTTAATTACAGCTGAAAATGTTTCAAGAATTATTCTTTTTTTTTCGTTATGAAACAACCTGCAATCTCTATTTTCCAGTGCACTGACTTAAAATGCATACTCATGAAACAAATAAATATTACTGCGAAACGCGTCTATTTAAAATGAAGAGAACTATGTACATAAATTAAAAAGTAAATCTTTAAAGTACGTATTTTATAAATAGTAAGTTAACGAGAGGCAGAGCATTTATATAAAAAACAATTGCATTAATTAAAGTAAAATTAAAACATTTAAAAGTAAATCTCCACAATTGACGCAAGCTCTCCACTCTCTTCCTCATTTTATGTACGTACAAAGTTTTATTATGTACAAAACACGTGCAAGGATATAATTTTTCTGTCTAAATATTCATAAGCCGTCTGAAATTCTTATCAACGCCTCCACCTCGAGAATGTGCAGAAGGTCGACGCATGGAGGCACGTTTTCTCGCCGCGTGCTTAGTTCCCTGCATTTCGTCATAGCCGGATAAGTTTGATAGGTACTGTCTCAAACAACTCAAGAAATTATAAATGGTACACTAGTAAAATATGCAGATTCCTTCAATACATATGAGAACCAAATGCTCGCTAAAAAAAAATTACTTTTGCTTTTCCTGTCAATATTAACCTGGCGCCAAACTTTAACAACCTACGGAGGAAAAGGTATGCATAATTAAGCGAAAGGCTACAATTTGCAGAAGAGAAATAGTTTCCTCGATAAATGCCAACGATGTGGATCTGCCATTATTTACATTATGTCGATTAGCACGTAGACTTTGTGGGTTGATTGACATTATTTCTAGAAGCAATTATATATTCTTAGAATAAATTTCACAGCCTCTTACAATTCTTCGTCAGCTGATCTCATAATTATAGTTTCTGCATCATTGATTGACATTTCGTTACAGCATTGTTTTAGAGAAATTTTACGAAACTTTCAGAAATAACGGATTTCAATTTCAAGGACCTTTAAAATATTTTATCTAATTTCAAGGATTTCTAAAGATTCTACAAGATTTTAAATGTTTCATATAATCATATGACACCACTTTTTTCAGAGAGGATTAATTATACTCAGCCTATGAATCTCTCTACGTCCCCTGGAGTGTTTTCAAATTAAATGTCCTGAAATTTGAAACCTTGTAAATGTAAACCCTAAACCTGCAGAATTCTAAATTATTTTTCAACCCTCCTACGACGCGTGACGTATGCGCTGTGCGTCAGGCGTGGCTCTATAGACAGCGGTTAGTGACGTTAGTTCGCACATCGTGACGTAATCGGATGTCTCGTGTATTTCCACCCTCGCTTCACGAAATCAATAAATTTACGATTTATTTTCTATGGCGATGAGCATATAGTCGAATGGGGCGTATCAGAACCTATTTTTTATCTCTCTGACTCTAAAACAACAACAGTCAAATTTACACTAAATTTGACTAGTAAATATGGCATATATTATTATATAGTATTAAAATAAAATAAAAATAAAAGTTTCAAGATGAAATGTGAATATCTATTTCAGTAAGAAATTACTTTTCAAGAGATCCTGTTTCACAATTGCATGCCTCGTGGATTTTGTTCAGTGTAAAGGAATCTAGAGCATTAAATCCAGAGATCTCTCCACCCACGACTTGTTATAAGTTATCACGCAATTCGATTTTCGAACAGGAACTCGCGCACCTGTAAAATACTTAATTATCGCCAAGACTGCGGTGATTACAGTTTTTATCACACTTCCGTTTCGACGTTTTGCGAGAAAACGCAGAGGCTTTCAAAGAGTTTAAAACTATTTATAAGACTTCGGCGAGGATCAGAGGAATTCGCAATTTCGGATAACGGGCCACTAGCCTCCTTTCGATAATCGAAAGGTGGTGCAATTCAACACTTTGAAATGATTGTCAGACTCAGAAAAGTAAATTCGACTTGAAATAAAGAAATTGAAACATCTTTTTTTAATATGAAGTGGTCTATTCCAAGAATTGTATTTCAGGAATGTATTTCTTTTAAAACCTTTTCCCATAATTCAATTGAATTATGAATTCGGTTAATTTGACATAAAGGATCAGGAAACCCGAATCAACTAGTCAAAGATATAGAACGGGTGCAAATAAGTGATATATCATTTAATTTTCTCGCGGTAGACTGATTTCAACACGTCTCTTATCTTTTACGAAACATATACTCGTATCGAATTTCTCTTTACTTTTTTGTGCCCGGTCGTCGTACATTTATCCGATAGGACTTGTTTCTGCATAAAAATTTTCAGTATAAGAGACCTGGGTCGATAGCAGGAATGTAAGTATAAAAAGGCCTTGGCGGGAATAATTAATGGAAAAAATGGGCGGCAACTTTCAATAGACAACTTTCCTAGGATAGCGAACAAAATTTTATTCATCATCCTGGATAAGTCAGGTGTATGTATTCAAATAGCTACAGAATGTATATTGCATATATGATACAATATTTTATCATTCATTTTTATCGGTAACACGCTTCCGTTTTCTCCCTTTAGCCTTGCAAAGAAGTAACTAATCAAGAAAAAATGATATCGATAAGGTCGAGTTTTGATATGCAGGCAAAATTTTAGTTTCACCTCGAAATATATTATGTCGATATAAAACTTGAGCCTTTATCGGCTTTCAACGTGTCACGAAACAAGGAGCGACTTTGTAATGGGCACTAAATTTAAGCCAATGAAAAGTCTGTCAAAGTGACACATACTCGATTTTTCTGTACGTGTGTGAAGTGTACGTAAAGTGTATACAAGTGTCCAGATAAAAGATAAGTTGATTCAAAGAGTGCTGACATTGAATGTGGGTGAACGAAGGCCGTGTAGTAATAACTCGATGTTTTTCTCGAATCGAATTAGAATTTCACGGTATTCAAAATCATGTTTTATTGGATCATCAAACTTGTTTTCAATTCCTATCGTAATTAAACACACTTAACCCACACAACACATTTTCGTTTGTGTGCTATCGATTTATTTCATTTAGGTCAATTACAGTTCATAGTTAATGACAGTAAAAAATAATAAGTGCACTGAGAAACTCTGTGTTAGAAAAATTACTAATATCGCAAAGTAGGGGCAAAATCCTAAAATTGAGACATTTTAATACAGAATTATTATTTTCTGTATTAAAATGTCTCAATTTTGGGATTTTGCCCCTACTTGCTATCGATATTAGTAATTTTTCTAACATAGAGTTTCTCAGTGTGGTAATGGATTAAAAAATTGGTTCATCTATTCAAAATAATCCCTGATGTTTTTAATCCCTTGTTTTTAATTGTAGTTAATTTTGTCTTTGATGGTAATCAGAGAAAAAATGATAAAAATCTTACGAGACGTATATATATAGGCACCTTTTTGAGATAGACTGTCTCATTGCGAAACTTAATGTAAATTTTATTAGAAAATTTAAATTCTAAGTGAAGGACAAACGTTGTCTCGAAATGTCTAAGGTTCACTTGCTCGAGTGGCTTTCAACTGCAAAAAGGTAATTACGGAAAAAAGTGTGTGTAAAATGTATCAAAGTGCGTCAATATTATGCAACCTTGGTTGATTTGCATTTTCAAAATCCGCGTATGAACGAGTCTGACTAGCACTGGCGAGAAGAAATTCTTAGAGTAGTTGAAAGGTGGGTGCGGTGCTTGATCCGCTACACACAGCTGCCAAGTCACAGAACTGTGCTGATACCAATCATATTATCAAGCATTGCGTACTCTATCTTTAACAAGAAATTCAACGGTGATTCGGGCACGTTTAATTTGCGAATTAATAATGTACAATTACGTTGTTATTGACTGTTGCATATAGATGATCTATAATAGACCACTAACAGAAATAGATTTTATTTAATAACAGAATAAGCAATGATACTAAGAGTAGACAGTATTTTTTTCACTCACACACATCTGAATCATAAGAACATGTGTATATATACAGAAAATGTCCATATATTATACGATGGAATAAACCTCATGTTTTGGAAGGAGTGCATTATTTGCATAATCTGATAAAATACTAATTAGCGTAGTTAGAAGAAAAAAAACGTTATCAACACGCAAATATTGCTTTTAATAAACAAGATATGACGACTTGAAAAAATCTGTAATTTGGATTTCAATTCTAAAAAACTTATATAAATGAAATTGAATTACCTAGGATCATATATCGATTGAATCGCTTGAAATTGGAAGTTACCTAATTTCGAAAGTTTTTAATGTGAACTTGTTAAAGTTCTTTGAATTAAAATTGGACACACCCATAAAAAATTCAGCACTTGGGAGAACGCTTTCTGACAATCTGATAATCATCGTAAAATACATTATTGATCCTGAATTTAAGAGTTTGTTAGGTCATCGTGTATAAATTTATAAACGTTAATTATAACAGGTGTCATGATGATCAAGAATAAACCGTTGCGTAACGGGATAGGAAAACTGCGATGCGAAAGCTTAACACCAGATGTAATAACCTTCATCTAAGTAGTGCACCTATAATTTTAATACTCTTGTCGATATGAAATTCAATCGTTCTCTTATTAAAAGGGAAAGTTTGTATTCCATAAAATAATCGACTAAAATGTCAATAACATTGGTCGATGTATAAGTCATAATTATACAGTTATATATCAAATTTAGCACTAATTAACTAATTTTTGGGAAAATTTTGCGAAAGAGGATGATTTTTAATGATTTTTAAGGACGAAAGTTTGTCTGGGAATTAAATTTTTTGTCAGGTTCTGGGATTTCAAATCCCCATGCACGTGTAATTACACACCTTATTACTATCCCCTCTGCATTTTCTTCTTTGCTCTTATTCTCTCCCTTTCGTTATCTGAGATGAATATGGGGGGTTTACTAAGTCGCTATTATTGGATAGCTGTCATATATTCTTGTATATGTGTAATGACGATGACAGGTCCTGTCGATAAAAGGCGCTTCCTTTCGTACGAGGGAAATAAATTTTATTTCCTTTATGTAAGCAATGAGATTAAAATCGTCATTACAAATTCGAATCAATACCTCAGAACGATGATTCAAACTCACTTTAAACAGTAGTTCGAGAGTTGTACTTTTAATTTTCCAATCACGTACTTCTGAAACTTTCCCTACTTCTCTTTCTAGAAAATTCAACTTTTTGATAGAATACTATTTTGAAATAGTCGTTATTACAAGTAACTGGCTTGTGCTACAATTCAATGATGAATGAGGTTACATTACATTATTCAATACATTACATCTTCTAAACTGTGTGTTTTCACTATTTACTAACTCTGCTAATATTGACACTTCATTAATTTCTCTAATATTAAAGCAACGAATTTTCCAGAAGGTGATAATACAGGTGTTTCTGAATTCTTTTCAATTCGCCTAGAAGTCTCAAATTCGGCTATATATCTTAATTCCCAGTGGTCAAGCTTTTGGTAATAAACAGTGCTTATTTATCTCAATGTAATCAGTTGGGTATTAAACCGACAGACTGAAATGAATTTTTACAACGGCCTTATATTGAGATTGGACGCGCAGGATAAAATATGAATAATAAAGAAGGAAGAGAGGACAAGAAGAAAAAAAAAATAAAAAAGATAGAAATAAAGGATAGGAGGTGGGACCGCCCGTGCCCGGAGCGTAATTTCACTTGACTGATCCAGGTCGACTGAGAGTGTGTGAAAAAAAAGCACTGGCGGCTGATTACAAGCACTGGATCTCGTTTTACCGCCATCATACATATATGTATATGAAGGTACACCTCGTGTATCTTTGTTTCGTAACTGTTCCAAGACACATGGTCATTCGATATTCTGGCAAACACCCTGTGGGTGCCCCAAACTCGTACTCGGTTGCATTAAAAATTTATGTACTCTCTTTTACTCCATTTTTGTCATTTCTTTTCACTTCCGTGAATTTAAGTCAAACCTCCTTTCAATTGTCAAGTGCATTAATTAATGACGGCAACCAAAATATATAACCCGCGAAAAACCTGCCTTCCTTCACTTATTTACTCTCCAAAAACGTCACACTGAGTTATTCGTCCAGATAATTAGTTAGAGCGAAAATCGTCAGATAACTTTTATATCACAAAAAGCAACACCGGTCTTTGAGGGGAAGGTCGGGCGTCTGAAGAAAAAAAATTAATAAATGTCCAGGCACAAGGCTCCACACATAAATTTCCAACTTTTGAGGTATTCGAGGGAAAAATCTTGGTGCGTTATTATTATTTTTTTTTTCGTTTATCGCGAAGTAGCTTAGAAAGCGCAGTCCATCTTGTCTGGAGGCCGATCCTGTTCCGGTGAGAAAGGAGTCCTTTCACCTGGTTTCAGGATAAAAACATGAACTACGGAAAGTCAAAGGAACAAAAAATGGCGCGATTATAACTTGAGTAAAAGAGAATGAATTCTTTTAGAAATAATATCCATCATGAGAAAGAAGAAACCAGAAGAAATTTTGGTTTAATTATTGTTATTAAACAACTTCCTTTAATAACAACACATGTCGTTTTTAAAAGTATGATGAAATCAACGCTTATAAACAGAATGGTGTAATAAATCATATTAAATCTGCTGATTGCAATTCACCAGAAAAGTTATTGACTTATTTATAAAGAAATATTGCAAAACTATACTTCTCATATAACAAGGAAACGACGAGAATACAATAAAATTTACAGTCTTTTCCCTATGTTTATCACAAGAAATAATATTGCTGCGCTCGCAGTAAAAATATTAGCTGCTCCACCTGTACAAACACCTTGACGCATTTGTTACTTTTCTGCTAATAAATTATTCTCTCACAAGAAAAATAAGCACCAAACTAGAACATTTTTTGACGTATTATATGAAAGTAGAAAATATTTTGTATCCAAGTTATACAAAAACTATATTGTGATCTTTCTTGCTTCACATTTTGATTAATATATTCTGTGATTTTTCGTTGCTTATACTTGCGATATACGAAAAGGAAGAGAATATATTACTGCAAAATAAATGGCCAATTAACAAGTCCTTTCTCAGAAGAACTGGTGGCACATGTGCATTGCAGAAACATGTGCAAAAAGTTACTTAATTACAGCAACAAAGCTCACGACGATCTCGTTTCTTTGAGGGTCCTCTGAATAAATACTATATGGGTACAGAACCCGATCAGAGGCCTTGATTGTGGTGAGTAAAAGTATTGACCACGAGTCTGAAAACACTATCGGTGTTAATAATGATCTCGCGAAAGACAACCGAACACATCCCTAAGATAGTTGTGCAATGTTGAACCTTGCAACCAGAATAAATTTTCTCAAATACATTTTTTCAAGCAGAATTCCTTAAAGTGGCTTTTGTTAACTTTTCCTTGTTAAATTCAGTTAAATTTGATCTGAATTGAAAACAATTTAACAGAATGTCTATCCCTGCTCGCTTCATTATTTACGACAGTGAAAGCAGCAAGCCTTTAGCGGATTTAATCCTTTTTAGATTGCTGCCTTGGAGTCCCAGACTTTATGTAGCTGAAACTTCGAAGTAGGCGCTCATAGAGAAAATAGTTAATTGTCAGACATTGTTTAAGATTTACTAGGCAAAAAAATGTTTTAAAATGTAGATAGTCGATTGCACCAGATGCAAAAAAAAAAACCACGCTTTCACTTTTTTTGGGGTCCTTTATCAGGTTCTCCATCGATCACTATTATAAATAGACTTCGAGGAGATCGTCTCATAGTTGCTCAACTGTCAGAAGTTGGAACTGCCTCAAGGTATTCTCTGCAAAAGCAAAGCGAAATAAGTGCTACAGTAGCCCTAAGCAAAGTATTTTTTCAAGAGTGTAACACTTTCTTTCCCTGCAATTAATATCAAAGACGTGTCTACAAATATGATGATGTAATTTCAAGACATGATGTTGATTATTTTTCTATACATATTATACGTCACGGTGCTTCAGGCAAACAGCTGATCAATCGCACGCATTTATGAGCGTAACTTATCGGTAACTGTTAGGCTGATGCAGGAACATGTTTACACTAAACAACCGTGTACTTTTCTCTACTTAATAATATACAGAACGCGAATTATTAAATTTGACCCTAATTGAAAGGCAAAATTGGGCTAAGTAAATAATAGTTGTCATGAATGATGAATGATTTTAAAATGAATACTTTTTTCAAGTAGCTCTTGAAATTATAGTATTAGAATTTGAATCATTAGGACACGAGCAGCACTTGTTTAACTAAAAAATTTAAAAAGTCAGCCTTGCCTTTATAATTGCATTCCATTGCAAAAATGTCACAATATCCTCCTGGCATTTCCATATGAAAGTCAGTTTTGAATATGATTTATGAGCGCATTCCCTCAGTATAAAATGAGCTTAATGCCTGATTTTCTCCAGTTGTGTGTTCACTTTTCCATTATATAATAATAACTATCTCTTCACCTGCGCTCCTAAGAATGCAGCAATGCGTGCCACGTAAGAGGATTTCCTAGAGTGAGGAATATCGTCCTGTGCGGAATGTTTATTGTATATCCATAACGTTCGAAATATATTCCAGGCAATCGTAAATAGTGAAGGAAAGGCGTGTCTGTAAATGACCGTATAGCAGGGTAAGATTTAATAGCCAAAGGAACGAAGCGAAACGCCGATAATTATTACTTGCCATTGTTTCTTATTGAAAATGCTTCGAAACAATCTCACGATTTTCTGGTTAGCCTGAATTCATTAAACTAATTAAACCGATTCACTTTTTTTCGTTGCGTGTTAGGAATCCGGGAAATTATTTACACCATGAAAGATATACGATTATAATCATTATAGAAATCAAGAATCAGGAATTTCCCGAAATGATTTGCCAAGTGTCATTGACCCAGTTGGAGTCATTGATTTATACATCTACTTCAATGACTCATGTCTCAAGCCCACCACTACCTATTACTATTTAACCGCTATGCACGCACAATTTCACCGAGTGGGCTTTCAACAGCATTTATTGCAAATTTGAAATTGCAATAGGTAAAACAAGTGTCGGCCTTTGTGGCGCCTTCAGACGAAATCTTTCATGACGAACATTTTTAAAATAAATACCCTAAAAATTAATAAATTATAACGGAGAATTTAAAGTATTTCTTTGTGATTCATTCATCCAAGTTTCTTAAATGCTGATGTGAATTAATCTACCTTAACAAAGAAAATACTAGCATTGTAATTTCACTTTTACCCATCAGTCGAATACTCTAACAATATAGGCATCACGTAGGATTTTCAACTAACATGAATATGTAAGAAACTGGCGTGTAATTTATGCTCAGAGGAATGTGATAGCCGACTGAAAAGAGGGGAATGGGGAAAAGTTTCCTAATAAGGAGCATCTAACCGTTTGAGTTCCCGAGGACTGTCATTTGTCGACTATGCAAGAGAACAGTTCTGCACAATTTAAATCAACTTTCATTATGACACGTTACTACCAAAAATGTCTTAATTAATAGGGAAAAAACCTAGTCCAAGCCATAATACGACCACTAGAAGAACTACAAGTCAATTTCCCGATCTTGATTGGATGCCAATATACATGAGAATCTATTAGAAAAAGGAAACAGAATTTTATTTTCAAAATTCGCAGATTTTTTCTCTTTCTTTACATTTAAAGGACTTCGGAAATTCGACAAAGAATTAAGAAACCAAAGTGTGATTTCCAATTTCTAAATTCATTATAGCTGGTCACGTGTGCGAATGCCGGCTGACGTTTAATTCACTGCATAGTATGTGTATAAATGTATATAAATGCGTATTCACTTGCGGGAGTTTCGTGCATACAGTGAGTGTGTTATGGGAGAGAATGCCAGAGCAAGGCGTGGTAGGCCGGTGGTCAACTCTCGACAAGGCCGTTCGTGTTCTGGCTTTAGAGAGCCGTCCTGCAAAGCGCAAAATAAAGCATTGCCAGGTTCTTTACTATCCTGATACTTGAAAAAAATCCTTTACACCACTCACAACTACACCTCTTTTACGATAAGGCTTTTCTGCATTTCTTTAATTTTTTCAATCCCAAAAATGAAGTACACGGAGAAGAATGGATATTAAAAAGTAATATCTAGCTATTTAACTATGGGACGACTATCTTAGATATTTGGATATAATATCTTGATATTAAAATATATAATCCAAATATTCTAACATCCAATATTGTAATCTTTGGATATTAAATTTGAATGTATATATGCAATTATTACACTTTCTGATTTCATTCACACAAGGATTGCTTATAAAATAATACGTGATAAATAGGTGACGAAAAATAAATTTAAACCAACAATTAAAAAAAAATTAGGCGATTTCAGAAGAATTCAGAAAGAATTCCAGGTGAATTGAGAAGAATTCAAACCAATTTAATTTCAAGAGAAATTCCCAGAATTTCAAACGACTTTTTAAGATTTCTTTTGCGATTAACAAGACTTCGAGATATTTTGAATATTTGTAAAGAATTTAAAGGGATTTTGCAGAGATTTTAAAGCATACAAAATAGGTGACTGGCGATGAAAAAAGTGAATATGTAACGACCTGTAATGACCGTTATACTGATTAAGAAATGAGAAAAGTATATTGATGATTTTCGTGAGGAAGGTTCGCATCCTTCCAAAATTAAATTTCGTTTTTATATCCCCAGTGTGCTAACCATGACCATTACAATTAACTTTTTCCCTAGTTTAAAACACTCTAAAGAAGCACCGCCACCATTCTCTTCTCGATTTGGCGACTTTAATTGTACCTCACAGTTCGAGAATTAAAAACAGTGGAGACGAAAGTGCAGGATTTCGACACAAAAAGGAAGGAGTATGAATCACGCGATACACCCGAAACTCTTGAAGCTACTTTGCAACGCATTTCGAAGATAATTGGATGGACATACTCACGCGCGACACGAATAAATTGTTACTCATTATACTTCTCAAGTGGATCGAGAAAGTTGCTTCTGTTACTCGTATCTGCTGCATTCGAAACGTACCTCTTTTTTAGTCGTCCAGCAACCGAACGACAACGTAGCTTCTCTGGGGACTTACGTGTACGCTTGTATCAGCCTCATTAAGCCTCGTTCCGATCATTTTCTGAATGTAACATTTTCTACATGTAACCAGCTACAACTTGTAAGAAATTTAGGAGAGACAAGAAAGTCGAATGCTCTCAAGCTAATTAATTATGTATAAGAGAAATATCCACATTGTTTAAATGCCTACTCGAAATTCTCACTTTTTCAGTACATTTCATTCCCTGTGACCTAATGGCCTTCCGCAATTAAGATACATCCACACGAAGATTGGAGCGATAAAGCAATGCGTCTGTTCCGGACAGTAAGTGATGATTAAAAAAGAAGAAAGGAGATTGACGAAGAACAAAATACAAAAGAAGTACTTCTTCTCACGTGTCCCTCCAAATTATAATATTCTTTGATAAACCCATACAATATATCAAAACAAGAAAACTACATGACAACTAAATGAACATGCTCAAGACAATATCGAATCTCTGGGACGTGTCTTATAGAAACATGGATCTATCAGCTAGGATCGAGTACTTTAATCTCCTGGCATCTAACAAGCTAGCGGGCACCCTATTGAATCTGGAAACTGATGGCCAGAGCAAGGATCTCTCGGGTCCATGACCCACTTAAACACATGTGTCCAGGATGCAGGTATGTCTACACAAACGCAGTGTGTATATAAAAGCCATGAGCAGAAAATTCAGTGGTCGAAATTCGATATTCAACATAAATTCGTGCACATCCAGTCTTCAGCCGCGATACCATTTTCGTGCAAGAGCATTCCATGCAAATGGGCGTAAAACCTCATTCTGACATCTGACAAAATAATTGGTTTTTTAGTTTCGAAATGAGATACCCCAAAAACGAAAAATGTCGGTGTAACTTTTATATCAACTAGCCGCAACAGTCTTCTTCTCGGAAATCATTTTCAGTTGGCTTTCGACACTCCAAGCGCTATAGTTATTTTTTATTGCATCTCTAAAGTGCTTGAAACGAATTCAACGACCATTAATGATGCATTATAATCCAAATGCATTTTTGTACCTTGTATTTTTGAAGCCGATGAATTCAGAGCAATGATATGTTATTGCTGGCCATCACTGGACCAAATTCAAGAACGAAAGAAGTAAACAGAGCCATTGCATTGGCATAGTATTGTAAGCATGCAAAGCTTCTCGCCTTTGGTCTTATCTCTCAGATCTTTATGATCTAAGAGAGCAACCGGTCCTGATTTTGTAGGTCTTAGTACCGCCTTGATTCCTTCTCAAGTTTCTTGAAGAATCAGCTTGAAATACAAAAATCTTCCTTGCTCAATATTTGAGTAATTCATCGATTATAAGGATTTATTGCTTGTCTGCAAGTAAATTTAGGAAATGAAGGAAAAAATGTAGGAGATACAGAAAGAAAATCGCATTAACATACTGCAATAGCTGTAATCGTTGTATAACACGATGCAGAGCTAGTCTAGCAGGTATAAGATGTACCAGAGTCCCCCCAAGGCTATTCGATCGGTCGACTGTAATCGAGAGTGTTTTGCAATCTGCAACTTTGCTTCTCAGACGCGTCGACATCGGCTGAGAAAATTAATTATTTCCTGAATCTTTTCCTGACATTTCAGTTTTTTCTAACCATGCCCTCTAGCGCGCGTCTCACCTCTTCATTCCAGAAACAATTTCATCGACTTTAATAGAATAATCAGTAGATGTTAACGTTATCAGAGACTCGACATATGTGGTGTACAAGTAAAGAAATGATTATGGCTACCTACATATTTTATATACATTAGCGAATTTAATTCAATTGGTAATTCCGCGGGAAATTTCTGCAATTGTTTAATATAAAATCAAAATATTTTAGCAGATTGAGTCTCGCGTCTCGTGATTTTTATTAAGGATTATCAAATCAAGTGAATCAAATCAAATCAAGCAAACTTTTAATGATGACTACCAAAATAGTAACTTATCACAAAGTTGATTTCCTAGAAAAAGAAATAGCGAAAGTTTCTGAAGAACGTGATTGGAAAATTAAAGGTGCAGCTCGGGATCTATGTAGTTTATAGTGAGTTTGAACTATTATCTCGAAGCGAAAAAGGATCTGAATTCAAAAAGATAATTCACAGTAATTAGGTTTAGTATTTATTTTCAAATTAAAGTAATTGTATTCCCTTTATTTATTGTATGAATTTCCTCTTAATTTTAAAACTCCCAGAAACCTTTTGAAATTCCTCTCTAAAAAAAGTGTTGTAACGAAATGCAACCAATGTCTCTAAAATCTCGTATACATTACTGATTCAAACCTGATTGGCTTTTAAATGACTTGAAGTTGTAGCAAGTAAAACAAAATAATCGCGAACGCGTTGGTTTGTTAGTTGAATAAAAATCTGTGAATTACGAGGGCTTTACTGAAAATAATGATGGTATGAAGATGTCTAGTTGTTAGAAAAAGGAGGTTCATTAGTGATTATAATATAATGCCCCAAGAGAGGGCGATAAGCCTCACATATCATTAAGATTTAAAAGCCTCGAAAACCTGCTTTTCCAGCATTCCATCGTTTCCTTTAAGTTTTATAGAATTTAACGAATCAGCCACTCCTCTTTCAGTCGGTAACTACATAAAGCTAGTCAGTGGTTTGCGAAAATCAACGTGCCTTTCACGGAATTATTCACTGTTTCATGATGTATAGTACGGGTTTTATATACATTGTATGAAGCTACCTCCGTAGTATTGTTGCAGCTTTAAGGCGCTGCTTCAAAACACACTCGTGTGTATAACTCGGCTAATCATTTATCGTAGTGTAGAAACAGGTAAATATATACATATAATATATATATATATATATATACATATATGCGCCTATATCTATGCCCACTTAGAAACTCGATTGCCTTTACGGGACGCCGATCGCCTGTTGGATTTATGTGCAGCCGTTTAAGAATCACGATGGATCATTTTGCAGGTGATTCCCGGTGCCTATAACTGCAGCCAGTGTGACTCGCGATAGGCAATGTGCCAGGAGGTAAATACGATCTTTTATGCTTAAAGATCCGCTTTCCCAGCCGACCATCTTCAGTTCTAAGTCTTATTATACCAGCGCCTGCAAATTCTAGGTTTCGCTCGATTCTTCGATCGCAAATCGATTGAAAAAGATTCACTTTCATCTTTTACGGTTTGCCTCTACAGAAGATCGTAATTCTCGGACATAAAAATGAATAAAATGCCCGAAATGTAAACAGTGTTATAGAAAAAGAGCAGAATAATTTTTAGAATAATCTTTAGATCAATACACGTTATAGGAAAAATCACTTAAGCTATTTCAGTACAAGCAATGATGCTTGAAAACATTATTATCCAAATAATGTTTCAGGAAAGGCACTAAAATTTTTATAAATATTTGACCTAAATACTTGGTTTATGTTGAATTTAAATTGAAAAAAAAACAACCTGTGTTAGAAATAAATAGTTTTCCAAAGAATTTAAAATCTGCGCAAAAACATTTACTATTCAGGAAATTGGACAAGATGTTGAAAGTAAATTTCTGGAGAGATTGATCGTAAAGTGAGGGTGACCGTAAAATGTTTTAGTTATAGTGCAGAGTATCATTATTAGTACGATATTGTGCAATGACTTTGCAAATAATAAGTATAATAATGGGTAATACCAAACCGGGAAAGTTATAGATTTGTTCAAAGTAAAAATATTAAATCAGTAACATTGTTTCCCGTAAATAGGGAAACTTCTCAACTAAACTTGATTTAATTAACATATTATGTAAACCAACAAGGAAGTAAGACTCTTTATCTAAGAGGATAGATTAATTTAAAAAACCACTATCACATCTTAATTTTTCTGCAACTCTGTGTTTTTCAATTAACGATACCACAACAAACACTGAAGTTTTGTTTTCTTTTTACATAGTATTGTTATCAATGTTCGTGAATACCCCGCGGCTAGTTTCCTTGTCGATTTTTCTTGTTGAAAAGGCAAGAGGAAAGAAACAGCGATTCGATTCGGTTGATCGATCGAGAGTGGATCGTCCTCGTTTTGAATGGCTTAAGAGAGGGGAAGAAAAGGACAGAGACCTTTGCGGGAAAGACGCTCCCACTCACGATCGGAAATTATTCTCGTCGTTTCGTTCATGTCCAAGAAAAATTTTGATTCCCAACGTAACCTCGCCTTATACTTAACGAAAAGGCTTCTATAGATGAAACGCGTTTAAAATTGTATTGTACAATATCGACTTCAGAACCGGCTTCTCTTATCAATTATATCAAACTGGTCAAATTGAAACCACTTTATCATGCGAGCGAAATAGGAAATTTCTATTCCCTGATTTCCCTCTGACAAACCGGAATAAATAGAATTAAAAAAATGATTTGATATATTTTCTTACCTTAAGACTACGTCGCCTGAAAGAAAGAAGTCCAACAGTCTTTTCTGCAACAAAAAAATAACAAGAGTTATTATTCTTACTTCTTGAAATGTTATCATTTCAAACTTATTAATGTCTGAGAGATCATTTTTATGCAATGATCGAATCGCAAGAATCAATTACAAAACTAGACAAAAATCACACTTTTTTTCATGTTAATTTCAAAACTTGTCGAATAGCTTATCTCAAATTATGTACATGAATAGTTATGTATGTAACTTGATTAATAAATTAGTACGATATAAAGTTTGGTATTGCCCAAGATGTTAAAATTGTTCGTAACGAGTCAGACGTGTTTAAAAAAATATTAAACAAGTTTAATTCATTCGGTGTGTTAGGAATGTGCAAGATCTAAAAAAGAAATCTAGACTAACGATTAATTTCAAATTGAGAATGATGCAAACTACACCTGTCGATTAATACTCTTTTTAATAAATGCCATACAATTATTTTAAATTTAAATTTTCCATCTTAAGCTAGGAACTAATTGGAAATTGATCAAGGTTTGAAATTTTTATAGTAATGCTAGTTACTATGTCGATTATTCAGTCCGAAAACTTGGTGTTAGGATTTTATTTTTTATAAAGGAAAACTAATGGCCTGATAAATTAAAACTTTAAACCTAATAAATTAACACTTTATTGTTTGACGTTTAGAATTTTTTATTGTGGAAATGAAGCTTCTGACAGGTGGATAAGATGAAAGGCCCGAGGTAGGTTTTGAAATAAGTTTTAAGCGATCACATCGTTATGTACAGTAGGGTTCCCAAACTGGGATACCTCGGCGGGTCATTCACCTGCAGACACCCGTGCATTTACACGCAAAGGGGACCGGTCTTTAGTTTTAACGAATACCAAAACCCCACGAAAGAACTCCAGATAATCTTCAGGAACTTCAAGGATTAAGGACCTTAAATGATATTAATTTTTTTTTAATTTCTAAGAGTACTTATTTATCAAGTTAAATAATCTCAATACCCACACAGAAATTTTTATGAGATTCTAGTGGGGCCCTGGCAAGTTTTCCCTAGTTTTAAAATGGTCCTGATCTGTAAAACTGTTTAAAATACCGATTCTGATAAACTATTCTTTAATAGCGACTTTATTATCTTTTTGACTTGGATTTGATTCGAGAAAAGTGACTTATCGTCCCACACCAATAATCAAACGATAATGAAATAATAATCTCACTTTACAAAATTATAATCTTCGAGGCTTTCATAAGCTTTTATAACCAATAACAAGCTGTACTAAAATTTCATTGAAGCACTTGAAAGAGTCCTTTTTCCAGGAATTAAGACTTGATTGGCTTGATTCTGGATCATGAACACAATCAGGTTGACGAGATGATGTTGCACGCAATGCACCTCCTTTGGAGAAAATGAAGAAATTCATCGACAGTAATGGTTAAGGATCGCTTGTTAACTTTCTCGAAAATTAGGTCTGATCCAGAAATGAGAATTTTATAATAGAATCGTTTGCGGTCACTCCCAGGATACCCTGTTATTATGAATTCACTGCAGAAACAAGTTCATTGAGTCAGCACGCGAAGGCGGACTTTGCGAATCGACTCTGGAATCGATTCATGTCCGATAATACGACGAAGCGTTTTCCAATTATGGTTAAAAGGTAAAGACTTGATTGTTTCACGCGAATTCAATGAAACAAACTTGTGCGTAAGACTTGACTTTCTCGGATTAAAACATCTCGAACCTGTCCAAGATTTCACTGAAATCATCACACTTTTTTTCATTACATTCCTTTTTCACGTTCAAGGTCTAAGCAAATCAACAGTAAAACATTGGATCAGTATTGATATTCAAAGGTTTTTATTTTTCATTCATGTTTTTTCAATTTATTTTTACTTCTCCACAACTTGGGGTTAATTTTTCAGCGTAAGAGTGGTTTAGAAATAAGTCGATTATTCTTGATATAGTTTCTAATTTTAGGGGTAGATTCTTATATTCAGGGTTGATTCAAGGCATTGAGTTTGACGTATGACATTTCTGCCTGACCCCGTAATTTTTTTTTTCAATGTGAAATGATCTGAAGTAACTGAAATGCGATCAATGATAAGTTATTATTTCTAAGGGTATTTTTTTACGGACAAGTGGGTTAGAAGGCCAGCAAAGATTCAAATACTTTTTGTAATCGAGATAAATTAAGATTTGAAAAGAGATAAATAGTTTTAAATCCCATAAAAAAAACTATAGTCTATCTTTATAGGAGCCATAATGACATTTGAATCGTTTTTTAGTCAACCTACTTCTGTAGATAATAAAAGCATCGTCGTAAATATTTACAAATCAATCAATGGAGCAGATAAATCACAGTCGAAGTTGTCCTATCCGCAATATTTGATTGCACCATTAATTTCGATCGTTAAAATCTACAAACCCAGTTTAGTTTGATACTCCTTTATATATGTCTTGTATAAACTCGTAGCCACAAGCGGATGTTGAATTGCAAAAAGTCGAGGACGGTGAAGGCAAGCCGGGCCACGAGGACAGACATTCTTCGATGCGAAGACGTAGTTCCGTGGACTCAATTTAAATTACGAATCCCGAAGCAAGGACACTTTGGGTGTGCTTCCAAAATGACAGTCAAAAACTACCGATAATCAACATAAATCTTATTAAAAAATTGTTGACAAGGACAGTTTTTTTGTTTTCAAATGTCGTGCAAAAATATTGCTTATTAGCTTGATTAATTTTCAAATTAAAAATAAATATTACGTGTCTACCTTGATTTGATTTTTATATATAGAATTTTGTTTAATCCATCAATATTTAAAATTTTGTCCCAAAAGATTCAAGGACATTGGGGCTTGGTATAATAGTGACCCGTTTAAAATCCTTTCATTTCTTTCTATTCATTCGGCTCACTCTAATATCTACGTGATGGAATTAAAATTCCAAGTTTTATCCTTGATGATGATCCTTTAAAAGAATAAAAACCGATAAAATTCATTTCAAACTGGCAATATTATACGTGCGGTACAGCAGCGCGGGGGAAACATTGCACGGACAATTATTATTCACCAATTGTGGGTCCTTCAAATAAACATTTTTTAAAGATTTAAGACAAGTAATTTCCAGGAATTTCAAGAAATTTGATCGTATTCTAACGGATTGTATGAATACGTAATGATATAAATTCTTAATCTTTCAGAAGGGCAGAAGAACTGATCAGTCTGATGCAAGTTGAAATTGTAGCTCTCCGCAAATTCAGAGGTTTCAAAAAAAGTAGTTGCTGTAAAGGTTACGCCTTTTCGGGTGGAACTGCATTTTTTCTTTTTGAAAAATAAAAAAGGAGAGAAATTTGCAAAACTGGTATGGATTTAATTAGAAGGACATATGCCACTCAAAAATGAAATGAAATTTATGTCACTTGCTCTCGTTATGTCTGTCAAATAAAAACTACCTTGTGAAGCGCAAAAGTTCAATACTAATTACTATCCGATACTTGAGCACATGAAGTTAATCCAGAATTTATACTGAATTTATTACAAGTGAAATCGCGAAACTGGAGGTACTCAAAATGTCAAAAATTCTCTAAAGTATCACATTGATAACGAAGGACAGCTTAAAGCGAGAAATGCGATATTTCATTTATTGTCCTTCAAGGATATCAACAAAAATCTGTACCTGAAGCTTCGAACTTTCAGATAAAAGAAATATTTTTCCACAAATCGAATTTGCATTAAAATTAACTGTTTCAGATTATACAAATAAAAATATGGTATAAAAGAAATCATATAAGCCTCGTGCATTAATTGAGTTGTTCGTAAAAGCAAAATATATAACATTATATTAAAAATCGTATTCTTTGTTCATTAAAGGATATTAATCTCAGCTCCTTCAAAATGAAAACACTTCGCTTGACCTCTTTTAGCAAGGTGCAATTTCGGCGGACTTAAAAGACAATTAACTCGGTGAGTGACATAAAAAAGTTTTCAGTTGAAGGGGCTCGACAAGAGAGTTAGATTCATTACGAGGTTCGTTTCTGTCAAATAAATAATTATTAAGATCACTATAAAAATCATTGCCCTGCCGAATTTTCGTTTCTTATTTCGGATGATTTTAACAGGAAAATAAATTTACATGAACCCTAAAGAGAAACTGGAACCACAAGAGTGTTGCGTGCATTCTGCAACACTCAACAAAATGAAGAAATCGATAAAAAATAAGTGAAGGAAGAGATAAAAATGCGCAAAGCCTCAAGTAAATTTTCGCTCTTTTCTGCCCCGCTGATTGCTAAAGATTAAAATTTTCTCTCCAAACCATCTGCATTTTATATGCTTTCTTATCTTTCATGTTACCCAGATACTGAATTCTGAAAAAGTAGATTTCATTTGTAAAACTTTATTTATGAAATTCCTCCAATCACCATTAGATTCCTAAATTATAACAAGTTAATCAATTGACAGTACCAAAATATTGTTCACTATTTTTGCGAATAACCGTATTAATAGTTAAAACACATAAATTACTTTGACCTTTTACAAATGGTTCGCTTGGATACCTGAAAGAGGTACGAGGGCTTTAATATTTCATTTAGTGATGAAATTATTGTCTATGCTCGATAATTATCAGTAGTAAAGGTGGGTTAAATCAAATAATAATAGACGTGACCTACTCGTAAAATGACACTTTCTGCATGCTCGATTAATGTACGTTTCTGTTCGTTACAATAAGAACTTAGTGAACCACGACCTAAACAATCAGTCGTTGAGCATGTGGTATATCAAACTTTCACTATTCATTTTACTTCGACCCAGCATTCTCAAATCTTTAATTTTTTATTCGTCCAGCTTTTATAATGAATCTTTGGTGGGACGGAAATATTCCCCTCCCCCTTTTGATTAAAAAAAATCTGCGGCGCTTAGCTTTTGTTTTAATTAATCAAAAAAAGTCAGATATATGAATTCCCTAGATCGTCGAATGATTTGAGTGATTTTCGCAATAATATAATTATGCGGAAAAGAAAAAAAATTTCCGAGTGCTGCAGGCCAGTTTATTAATTAGCAGGATCGCCTCGAAGTGTCTCTGACGATCCAACACAAATCAAAGTCAAGATTCCGAGGTGAGCTACTCAAAAGAAATTTTAATTCCAAAAGAAACTTTCAAAAGATTAAAGAGAAATTTTCTCGCGAATTCAAAACTGAAATGAAATGTCAAGTATATAAATCTTGGCACATGCGAATTCGTGTGCGAATTCGCACACAAAAGTAAGGAATATTCTGAAAGAGATTTGAAAGTTCTCTATGGATAAACCATATCTTTAATAAGGATTCACACATGAATGAATTCAAAATAAAGCTGATGTGAGAGTTTATCAAAGAACTTATCTTTGATTGAGGAATTCGCGGGTAGAAAATATTAAATAGTGCACACGGAGGGTTTTGATAGTTCAATAAATAATAAGAAAATAAATCGGTGCATTAAATTAATCCTGTGATAGTGCGGCGAGATATCACATGGCAATTAGTGCAGTCGAGCGTGATACAACCCATTTCTTATTCTGATAAAACAATATTTGTATCGTTTGAATAAAAATATCAAGAAAAGTTTTCCGAACTAAGGTGAACAATTCTTATATTATAATATAATAATGTCTTGATGTTCAATAATTTCTCCAAACATTAAGCAGTGCAATTTGCCTTAATAAGAATAATACATGCTTTGATCATTAAATACAATTATCTTATAAAAAAAATATATAAGAAAAGTTGAATTTTCTTACTATTAGCTTACTAAATGTCTTATAACTTTTTTCAAATAACTTTGTCTTTTACTAGGACTTTTTATTCATTTTTATACTTAAGAATGTTTAATGCAAAATTTTTTCCTTCCAAAGAAATTAAAATATCAATTAACCTTGAAAATATGCTGACGAGTTATTTTATAGCTATCGATGAAACTTACTGTATTTCTTTAGTAAAAATTAATCAATTTTGAGAAAACGTGTATTTTAACATTCCCAAAAATTCGAGTCCTGCATTTCATTTTTATTTACTGCTCAATGCTAAATGAAATTATATCAAAATAAACGATTCGTGTTTCAAAATTTCAAATACTGAAATGCCTAAAAGGACAGAACAGTAAAACAATTAATGTCTTCTTATCACAGATGACTTATTATCATAATTCTTCTGCAATTAAAAAAGTGATACATGCTCACATGTTTCTAGGTCAAAAAAGATTTTATAATTATTTTACTTTGATAAGACAAGAACATCTCTGCTTGACGCAAGATCCTTGGGTTCTTTAAGTTATTTCGCATTGTAAACTTGCTTTCTTGCGGTTCCCCGTTTTGAGTTCTCTTGAACCCTGGGTTACTGAAAAAGGTCTGGCCTTTCTTTTAGCCGGAAATGATTAATTGAGGCTCTCTCGTGCGAAAACTCATTTATCAATTTTAAAATAATCTTTGCACGCGAAAAATGTAAATAAACGTTGATTGCATGAATTTTCGTTTATCTTCATTTCTCACTGTGAGAGGTTAATCTAAAGTTCGGAAATTAACATCAACCAAAACTGAACATAAATCAAAACTTGGTTATATGTATTGATTACACATTTCATGAATTTATAATGTATTCAATAATTTCAGAGGCCTCAAGTAAAAATAGTTCGATTCTCAATTGAAAAAAGTTTACAGATATACAGATAAATTAAACCGGATTTCAACTAGATCCTTAATCATTTTCATTCTCTGAATTGTATAAATAATAGTTAATAAAACACAATTAGTAACACCTATGAACAAATGAAATAGCGCCACTGACGCAATCGAACTGGAATAATGACCAGTAAATAACTATACCACTAGATAATTAAAGCTCCTGAAGGCCGACTAGGGTACAGATACCAGGTCGCTGCACCTTTATTATATGTATATACGGATACGTATTTCTTTCTTTTGTTTTGACTTTTCTTTCAACACCACCTACACATTTGTCCTTATTTCTAATTTATTCTCAACTGACTAGGTCAAATCATCAAAATTCAAATGAATTTGGTTTTTAATCGACCGATATAGAATATCAAAGTGCAACGAGAGAAATCTTGTCGATACATCACGTCACGTAAGCTAGAAAATTTCAACATTGGCGTTCGGTTGTGAACAGTATACCTACAGGTGTAATCGGCATTCGTTCCAGCTTACGCAATGCTGCATTGTTTCTGGAACAACAAAATGCAAGCTTGCTCCTCCCGATTCATTCCGAGCTACTTAAAAATGCATTCTTCTCAACATGCAAGTCTATAAGAGTAGATGATCATCCATACAAAGAACTCTGTCAAGTAATGTCAAGACCTTATTCTCACACCTCGTGATCACTGAAGTCATAATAATTATTAAAATTTCTGCACGGATGCTGGATCAAAATCCATTAAACTATCAAGTACCGTTCTAGAATATTTTTCAGAATTGTAATCTTGCAATATTTGAGCATAGGAAGAAAGTAGATTGTAGAAAGTTATACCAAGTCCTGGAGAATCTAGTTTTTGGTTTATCAGGCTGGCATGCAGTGAAAGATCAGATTTTATACTAGAAAATTGTGGACGCTGACGAGGAAAATAAAAATGCGAGAAGAATTTTGCCATCGGGAAAATATCAGCGATTAAGATTGGTATGAACTTAGCTGCGAGCTATTTCTCCGATAAGGCCATGGTAATATCGTCTCCGGTATGGACTCTTTTATTTTGCTGGTGAAAGGGCACTGAAGACGTTGATCTACTGTGCTTGTGGTTCGATAAGCCGCGATTTGTATACATCGGACACCTGGAGGATTCGTCTAACTCATTGATCTTCTCGGCAATCACGAGTTTCTATGGTGAATCGCAAGCACGTGCTCGACGATTACTGTTAGGTTGTTTCATAGCTTCCGAGACATGATGGCGATATCACAACTTACTGGTTCCATTGCCACGTGCTCCTTTCTTATGTGAAAACATTTCCTACAAGGGGCTCAATTTTAGCATGTATGTTGCTTTCGCTTCTTCTTCTTCTTCATTCAAAAACTTGAAAACTATTTATTATGCTTCTTTAGTTTCTTCCTGAATTCCTCAGAAACTTGAAAGTGACACTTTGATCTATTATAAACTTCAGTTCTCCGATCAAGCCTAGAAAAGCAATAATTACGGAGCAAAAGTGCATGCGGAACAAAATTGTCTCACTCCCAAATTGCAATGTAGAAAGCTAGTATTGACTTAATTTGGATGTTGAATACAGTTTCGAATTGGTGTATTTCTTTGGATGGAGTTCTCATATGTCCAGCTTGCTCCGGTTTACACCTCTATATTTTTCTTTTGGATTGGCCTGACAAGCGCCCATTACTCTTGACAGGGCCTTAGCCGATCGACCTCACGCTTGAGGCCCCGACGTCGTCGAGTGAAATCTTGTTCGAGAGGTTGGCTTTTATTCATCTGGGCACTTCTATCAGAAAGATCAGTATCTTAACTATCCTTTCGAGCAATGGTAGCTATACCTTAAAGATAAGTAGTTCAGCCTAGCGTGCCATAGGTCTCGCCCCCACAAAACACGTGCAATCGTGCATACTGCACGCATGATTTTCCAATAGGATCGACCAACCTTTAATTTAATCCAATACTAAAAGCTCCACTGCTATTAATGATTTCAAGCTACCAGTCAAGTATTTATTCATTTATATTCCAAATCAAAAAATAAAATTCTTTATTTCCAAATTTATCCTAGTATTCCTAGCTTAGGCCCTCTTATTATCAACATCAATTATGAGAGATCTCTTGATGAGTTCTAGACATTCATCACTTCGAGTATTTACCAAGAAGTATCTTAGCAAAGTGAATCTGTAAGTGTAATTTTTTTCTACGGAGAAAGTTAGAAGTCCATCCTGACAGTTATTTGATGGCAGATATAAATTAATGAAAATAATATGAAAGTTGTCCTTTTTCCATAGAGTAACTATAGATTTATAGAAAAGATCTTATGAAAACTTCCGTATAAGATTGAATTCTTATCTGAATAATTTGTTCATATTTCTCTTTAATTTATTCCTCCAAAGTGATAATTAGATCCAAGGAGTGGTTTTGTAATCATTAAATATATATTTGGACCATTGGTACATACAACATGTCTGTTGGATGAAACTGGACTGAATCAGTTTTGTCACGAATTATAATTCCTACAACGATGATCCATAATGATACTTAATTTAATTTCCTTGATATACAAAATCCGGTCATAATTTTTTCATTGGCGTCACAGCAAAATCAAAAGTCAGAAGTCTGTGTCTATAATGATATTCGTCTGCCCCAGATTCCTATTAAGGTGTAATTTTATGGCAGGGATGATATGCATAAATCGATAGGAGCGCATCAACTTGTCAAATAAGATCATCATCCAAGTTCAAAGAAGAATTTCACGAGCCATTTGCCATCATGTGGACATTTATTACATTTTTTTTACTGAGAAGTAGCAAATGATAGCAAATGCATAAATAAATGAAGAATGATCTTAATTTAGAGAGTTATTAAGAACCTAATGAGAAACTAATTCCATTACATATACAGAGAGGTAGAAACGAGGGCTCATTAGTTGATAAACTTTATTTCATTCTTTGACTTAGTATATACTTTTCATTTTATCTATAGAGTATCATCTTTTTTGATTATATTTTTTGGGATATTTCATCACAGTTGATGAAAGGGATATGAAAAAATTCGATTTCTTATCGATTCTCTCACTAAAATGATTCTTAAATCAAACTTTACTAACGCTGCATTCCCTCATAATTTACTCATCCCGACCATAAAGTAATTACAAAATAGGTGTCTAGACTTTCGAGAGTTTCTGCGAAGAAAACACGAAAGATATTTTCCAATCGCGTAACGGCTTTAACTCGAGCGGAACGTAATTCGCTTTCGATACGGGATGCTTGCTAGCACGATCTGAAGCGGACGTGACCTAAAGGCATCAGTCATAATTTCAATTTCCAAGGAAAAGTGAAAAAAGACACTTCTGACTTCCACAGTTTAATCAAAGTAGGTAATATTGATTTTAAGACTGGATAAACATGTTAAACGTAGAAAACGTTTTGAATAGATGATATCTCAATTTTTTTTATAAAAAGGTGTTGAGTTGTTCAATTGATTGAAGTGCATAGAATTTCTGAGACGGGCCTTCAAAGGTCGAAAGGTCAAGACTGCCCCTTTCTACAAGACCTTGGTGACCGTCCAGCTTAGCCTTAAGCGTCTACCATGAAGTAAATCTAACTTAACTTTACCTTGCACGGACTCTCACCTTCTAGTTCACTCCCTTCCTCAATTCTATAAAATAAACTTCTCTTTCCAACTCGACTCGAGTCAAGTTTCTCTTTCTCACTCAATCATTCTCTATTTCAGTCCTCCTCTTTCTCTACATACGATCTGATCTTAAGCTGCTTCCACAACAACGCACTCGAGATCCATTGTGCCATAATGTGCTATACTCTAGAGCAAGCACTTATTAATCTTACTTTCGAATAGAGAGACCTAACTTTTTTCTGATACGACAGAATTGAATCAATTTTGATTAGTGAACTTTCACGAGTCATTCGAGATGATACAAAGAAATGTTTGATCGAAGAATAATAACTAGACACTGTAAAGACTGAATTCAATGGAGCGAGGTTTTTCATTCTTTACTTGTGCAATTCATTTCTGATTCCAAGTACCAGAGAGTGTCATTTTGAAATGAATATCGAGAGGAGGATAACAGTGGAAAGAGCAGATACAATCAGGATGTTATTCCCATAGAATTATGGTAAAGATTCTATTATGCTCTATTTGCCTTCATTCTGGCGCAACAACCACTGGTATTATATTCTTTACAAAAATTTTCCTAGAGAAGGAAGAAATTTAGTTTCAAACGAAAGTATTCATAGCCAGTTCAATGACTTCTGTTTAATCACTTTCTATATAGGTTTTCATTAACCAAAGTTGATCAAATTAATTATTATTTTTGAGATCAAGTCGACCCTCTGATATGATATGAACAGTTCTCTCCCAAAAAAAAAACCAGTTTTTTAAATGTTTCTTATAAGAGAAGACAATGGTTCCTCTTCCTGTATAATGTTTTAAAGGTAAAAGATTTCATTGTAGGATAATAAAGCGATTAAAGAAAGAAAGTAATAAAAGAAAGAAAAAAAGAAAAAAAGAAAGAAAGAAAGAAAGAATGAAAGGAAAGAAATGAATTGGATCTAGATAAATGAAAGGAGGATTTGCCAGTCGACCAATTTTTAAATGAGATCGGTGCATTGATCTTACAAAATAGTTGGTAGTCAGGTGTTCAATGTTCAATTGAAGTTGTTGTCGACTAAGTGTGAAAGCAGCCTTAACTCGTCTAGGCCGTAAGCAAGCACCTTGCTTTACCACGAAGCCTGATGCCACGCTCCAGTGCCGCTTTTCTATACGCGAACGGCTTTTTTCGACTTTCCCTTGACGCGAGTGAATTATTCCTCCTTGCGATATCGGACCGCCGGGCGTTCTAGTTTTCTTTTCACCGACGCGCGATCCAATTACTTTAGATAGGTGAGAAATCTAGATAGGTTATACGTTCAACAGGCAACCACTGAACAGCTGAGATTACTGATCGTGAAATCTCTCCTTTTGTGGGCGTCACATGATACAATTTTCTTATCATTTCCTTCCAAAGTCAACGACTCCCCCAGGAAAGCTCGTTTAACCTTTCACCGCGTTAGCCAAAATCAATTTTCAGCATGAAAGAAATATAGGGAAGGATAAATCGAAGTGTGTAGGTGAAATCAAATGATTAGAAAGAAGAGAATCCATTAACTCAAATAGTAATTAGCAGCAATCAAGCTTCTCATCATTTAGATTATAGATTAAAATCATTAATTAAAGCGACTGTAAAAAGATGCTCCCATCTATAAATATAAAAAGGCAAATAGTTTATATAAAATATGAGACTGCATTCGAGATCCAGATAACATTTTCTTCGTCTTTGGAATTCCGTTACCAGCTGAGAAGATACGATTGACAGAGTCTCGTAAATTTAGTCAACCTTGATTTTATAAGTGCGAAAGAGCATGCTGTGCTGATTAGCATTTACCAGATTTTTCAGAATTTATAACGGAATTCAAACCCTAACGCGAATTGACTCCCTCATACTTTGTTTATAGATTACAAAAACATCAGAAGCCTTCATCCTTGTAAAAAAGTCGACGATCACGGAACTGAAATATAATCAGCGAGCAAAGCGAATATCATTCTCTTCAATGAAATCGAATGTCACGTGTTAGATTTTAAAAGAAAGCCAATAAGTAAAGTCAAATAGTCTGCGATTTTTCACCTGTCAAAAACATTGATAGTGAAAGAGACCTAGGAGGGAAAAAAGTAAGAAAAAAATACATCTGGAACTCACAGATAAACTTCCTACTATGTCACAGTATTCATTGGACCGTGAATTGTATTCTGAGCATGACGCTTAGAAAAAATGGTTTCGGACTTATGCAACGACCCGATTGTCTGCAAGAGGCGAACCTAAATAAACGAAATCGCTATCGTTTCACGATACACCGTACGATCAACGGTTCTGACATTCCTGGATGGGTGAATCAGTGTTGCCCATCGTCGTTCAACATTGCCAGTCGATGGTCACGCATTGCCCGGTCAAGGCCTTTTTCTTGCCTTTCTTTTTCTATCTCCTTTAAATCCAATAAGACTATCCTTATTTCTCCTCAACTACCATTTCCTTGCTTCCTTCCATGTCGGAAGGAGACTCCAAGACGCTTTTGCTCGCTTAATTATTCGTCTTTAGGAAGCTTTCGCACCTCCTTCAGGCGCCTATAGGCGTGGGAGGTGCTAACTAGATTATTCTAACGTAACTTCCGTTGATTTCGAGTGAAGCGAACGAGGCGAGTGCCATTATCACGCAAACCATTTACGGAAATAGAGTAGTCTGTATGTACTTTTATAATTTTTGATAAGATAATTTTCTCATTAAAATAGCAGTTTTACATCAACTGCAACAACTTTTCTTTTCTTTGTGGAAGGAAATCCGCTTTATTGTGCCCATTCTGCGGACGATTTTTAATTTCGAATTTCCGCCTAAAATAAACTGCAGAACTAATCATTTAAAATGACAGTTTAAAGACATTTGGCTACAAGATAAGTAAATACTTATTTTAGTTCATTAATTACCCAATTTGTCAATTTATATAAAACAACTCTATGCGGAACATTTGTAAATGAATCAAAGTCAAAGGAATTCAAGGTCAATATAAAATAATTCAAATTTAACAAATCGAAAGATCTCAATAGAATTCAATGGAATTCAAAACAATCGAAAAGATGTCAAAGTGAATTCGAAAGAAATTCAAGTTACAATGTCAATTATTTAAGCCACCACTAAGAATTCTTTCTGTTGTTTAAGCTACAGAAAAAATGAGTAGTTAGCCCAACTACTTTAGTAAGAATGTTTACAAACATTTAATTAGTGGACGTAACTTTAATAGTTAAACCACTAATAAAATGCGTGTAAAAAATGCTTTAGTATTAATAGCTTAAGTATATACTCATTTTTTCAATGCAATTGATAAATTTTTACTTGCATTTATTTTTAGAAAACAGGCTGTTGAGAGTTTCATAAATGGTATAAATTGCCAATGGTTATTGATAATTATTTTATTTGAAAGATGTCATTAAAGCTTAATATTCACGAAATGTTAACTCGACAATAAATCATGCATCATCGCTTTCGCACTAAGTTAGTAAGCATGTCTCATCCCTGCAACTCTTTGATGATTTCAAGGGAAGTCATTAAGTTACGTAACAATGCGGCACTTCCTGCTTGGAACTGTGGACAAACAGATTCGGAAAATACGAATATATAACCATAACAAAGACACTACGAAACCGGCTCTAATATACCAATATAAAAATTCAACAAAAAATATATATACATAGTATATAATAGACTATAGACTCCCGGTGCATTAAATATAATTTCCGATGTAAATTCTTCAAACTTGACAATGAAAATTCCCAAAAATTGGGAATTTTATTGCAGGAGAAATTTTCAATTGACCAAGGGGCTAAAAAATCTCAGAGATGTATCTATTGCGATCGTTAACAGATGAAAGTATTAAGGAAGGTTAAAACATCCGCTATTAAGCAAGGTTAACTACTACTGTCTTCGAACTGAAGCACTACACTCCGCACTTCCGCAAACACGAAATTTCTCTCTCACCTCTCACGTGAACTTAAGAAACTTTATTTAAATTAATTCTTCTCAGTTCATTCACACTGCCAGAGTAACAATTTTCGTACTTTTTATGTCAGTCTTAGGTCAATCAATTTTTTATCAATTAAACTGACATTTGTAAATTGAGACACTTTCCTCGATAAATTAACGGAAGAATAAGGATTAATTAATTTTAATTTTATCATTTTAATTTTAAGATCTGATCACATTTTCATAATATTATATTATTTTTCCATTAGAGAATTTAACACAATCTACATATGATATTGGGCTTGAGTGATTTTCAATGCAATGTATAATAAAAAACGAAAGTACCTCAGTGCTGATATTTTAAGTTGACATTTATAAGATAAAAACGTGATACTTTGCGAAGAACCACAGGGCGTTAACCAAAATTGGGTTAAGAGCTATAAGAGCTATAAGCTTTCACCGAATCAAAATATTTTTTTCTTATGATTTGGTTTATTTTTGAATATTCGATCGTGTTCGGTACGAATTACAAACAATTTTACACCCGAACGTACTTTAAAGACAGTTAGGCTAATCTTTAATAATTTTTTATACATGATATGTATTTTACTTGCAAGTAAAGTACATATCAATTGATACTGTTAACATATTTTAAAATATTTTAATATTTCGACTGAAAACGATAATTATTATAATTATTGTTTCTGAAACATACTGAATATATTATGTTTACATATCAGCTCATTGATCGGATAAATACGAAACGCCACCGAAATTATCTTTAGTCTCTTTAAATTGCCTTTAGCGTAAGGATAATTCTGCAATTACGTGAATTACCATCGGCGACGGATTGCCTGAAGAAGCTTATGCATGACGGAAAGATCATTCCCGGAAAATCAAGAGTCATGTTTTTTTTTATTTGCATAATTGTCAGGATTAACACTTCAACCTTCAAATAATATTTTGAAGGCTATATCAATGTGTATTTAATATGTGAAATATGTTCCTGTATCTTAATTAAGTTTTCATTGAACATGTGTTTAATGGAGACTAACTTCAACCAATAATTAATATATTGTTATATTTGTTTAAGTAGTTAATTGATACTAAATCTCGTTGGAAAAATTTCAAACATCTTCAATTAAAATCAATTTGAGTTAACTTTCCATGCGATAAGGAAGAGGAACCTCTCTTGAAATTTATATTGCATTCATTTAAAATGCGCCGTATTTTATAAGGCTAATAATAAAAGTGTCATGTTCGGAACTAAATTTCTAGGTGGTTTTCTTTAAATTATAGGTTATTCGGCACTTGGTTTCTCTTGCACTTGGAGTAAAATGATAATTCGCCATGGAGCGTGAAAATGACGTCCTATTGCATATATTAATGGAGCAAGTTTGACTTTCTCTTTATATTTTGTTAAAATAAATGTGACTGGCAAGCGAGAGAAATAAACAAAAAGTCGAGTACTTTATAAAAAAGACTTGATTCAATAAAGGACATTAATAATGAAGAATTGAATTTTTTATTGTCATTTGATTATGCTCAACCTCAACTATAAGATCTTTCTATTATACGATCAACTTTCTTCACAGGTGAGCCGCTGTTGGAATGTAGCAGCGTTCATGCACTAATTATTTTATATAAAAAAAAAGAAGACAGAAGAACACTAGTTGGTCGATGGGAGACAGAAATTGTGAGTTACGAGACTTGCACTCACGTGTGAAGAGCCTACCGGAAAAAAACAAGGTGCGATAAAATCGCATTTATTCAATTCCTCCTATCCATGGATTAAAAATACAATGCGCGAAAAAAAAATTGTCATCCTCTAAAAATTTCTCACGGAGGTGAATATTTTTTTGCTTTGTCGTCATCACTTTTAATAGAGCTCAAAATAAAATAAATAAAACACCTATATGAAATCAAAAATAGTGCAGACTTACAAAACCGGACTTTTTTTTAAATTTTGCATATTTCCTGGTAGCAAAGTTTATTGACATGTTAAAGCTAGATATTAAATCTAAGTGTTACACAGTAGATAAAATCTAATGATTAGTAGAAAGTTGTTTGTTATTAGGCCAGATGCTGGAATTTAGAGATATGCAAATAACTGAAAATAAATGTATAAGACTTGAGGGAAATTCTTATTTAGAGTAGATTTTATGCTACCAGGTTTTTAAAAAAAGGTTTGGAAAGGAATGCAAACCCTGAGCTACATGTTACATAAATAATCAAATAACTCGCATATTATAATTACTACAAATTACACGACTCTTGTCATAGTTTCTTATTAATTTATGATTTCCTTTAAATATCAGAAAATGATTTTGAGAATTAGTCTAACGAAAGGCGATAAATAAAAGGTGAATAGAATTTAATAAATTGAGACAGGAAGATGTGTAGTGACTTTTGTGGAAGAGTTAACGAGCACCAGGTATAATATACAAAGAGGATTGTTGTATCCTGCAGTCACCTGTCACATCATAGAATGCATATTGAAGTTGAGGGGACTTTTCATTTTTACGAGACATTGATTAGCCACTGATAATAATAGGAGAGTGATTATCTGTAATATACACTGAATCGTTAGCTCAGCAATAAATAAAATTGGATCGGTGTATAAACCTGCCCGCTGGGGTACTATATACTGCAAAGTGCAAAGCTTCTTAAATTTCGTTGCGCCGTCGCTTTGCCTTTCATGCGTTCAAATCACTATAATTAGATATAGCCTACTCCATAAATTCAGAAGAGTTGTCCAAACGCAGTGTGTGTTCACCGAATAACTATGCAACAACTATACCGCGGGGTATACATATTACGGATGCACGAGGTGTGGTAAAATTTAAGGTCTACACAGTAGCAATCGTTTTGTAATATACTCGCTTGAACAGAGAAAAAATGTGGGAACTCGTATCTTTTTTACTATCCTTTCACATTATCAGACATCATCACATAAATCAATTCTTTGTGGTAGCGATTAATCGCCGACAGGTGGAATTTACTTTTATAAAAACGAACTCTATTTTGATAACTGAGGACAAGATATTCATCCTTTTAATTTAATAATTTGTTATGTACGAAAAATTCTTACCTTCTTTTGATTTAAAAGAAATCCTCCGTTTAAAGCTCGGCTTAAAGTTCAAGTCACTCAGAATCCACCTGCAACAAAAAGAAAATATTTTATTGCAAAAGACATATTTTATTGCACCAATTTTTCTTTGAGAGAATGCTTTTATTATAATTGAAAAATAAGTAAATAGACAAGATCAGCGGTATTTTTGAAATATCCGTTAGATCAATGACCCCATTTCTTTTTTCAGATAAAATAATTGGATAATTTGATTAGCGTTCCCGCAATTACGAATTTAATCACACCTTTCGCTCTCTATCTCGAAATTCATAGAAACGGGCGAGAAACAACGCCTACCAATTAAATCTTAAAATTAATATCCACTTTTTAAGCTGACAATTATATCCGTGTTTCTCAAGGAATACATTGTTACTATTTTGACACATCATACTCTGCAATTAATTTCTGATATGTGTGCGTGGGAACAGTAACGATAGACAATTCAATATTTATTATGCTGCACGAGAAATTGGAGTTTCAGATTGATGATAGTTCTTGGATCGGTCACATCAAAGATAAAAGATCGATAAATCATGCTCGATATCTTGAAATTTGTTGTGGGCCGATTAAATGCACTCGCGTACTGTGTCTCTATATACATATGTCGCATATCGAATGCGAAAGTATATATGCGATAAATAATTTAGATACTCAGTAGTCATTAAAGTTCATGACTTAACTTGCCTGTCTGCCAAGAGGCAAAAGATTAATATTTATATAATTAATAAAGAAAAAAGATGGATCAAGCGCCGATCGAATATAATTGATAGATGGTATTCACATGCTTAGAAAATTGGCGCAGGAAAATCATTCGAGCAGAAAGTAGAGGCGTTGTCCGCATTTAAAAGTTGTATTTTACGACCTAAGAAAAGAAGTCTACCTTAGAAAAACTTCTCAAGTGCTGGTGTTGGGAAGTAAGATAACTTCAACGGATGCCGACACCGAACCAAGAAGGACAGAAAAACGAAAACCATGAAAAAGGAGAGACTATAAAATCTCTGATCAAGAATTTATCTAATGATTAAGCTGAGGCTTTGAAAAATATGTAATAATTAGTTACAAAAATAAAGTGTGGAAAAAATCTATGACATGGTAATCGTTATTAATGAAATAATTATTCATTCATCGACACAGCCATTAATAAATCTTAATAGCGTATAAGAAAAACAACACTCTGTTTAACTTCCATAATAATCAAACTTTTTTCAAGGACACACTTTTCAATCATCGAAAGTTTTTATGAATAAACCAACCTTACCCGAAAATAACGGTTAAAGAATGCGAGCAGTAAGGCGGAAACAGAATAGCGGTATAGGTAATTTAAATGTGTAAGTCTAAACAAAAATAATCTCCACCCTCTCCCATTTTTCCTATCTAGAAGATCACAACATGAATAGAAATGTACCTATTGTTGGAGGAAAGTGCCTTAAAAAAGTTCTTCCTTTTTCATCTAACTGTGATATGTAGGTTTATCTTTACGGACTCGTGTGAATACATATAATGGTTAATATGAACTGCTTTACAGAACAGAGAAACCAAAAAAATTGCAACTCACTCTTTTCAGATATGATTCTAGTTACTAAATATTATGCAGATTTCTTCCATTAAAATTGAAAAATATGAGCATTAATATTTAAAATGTAAATTGAGATCTAAAAGTTGAATTCTTTATGTTTTATGCAGCGTTAAATGCAATTTATGTTTGGAAAGACATTGATGTAGACTCTGAGTAAGTGAATATATAAAACTATCCTTCCGCGAAATAGTTTCGAATTCTAAACGAAGAGTGACATTTAACAATGAAAGTAAGAAAACTCGGTCAATCCAGGAACATTACAGTAAAGATTAAAACTTTTCTTATAAATAAATTAAAAGCTACAAACGATACAAGGGAACATCGAAAAACAGATGATCTCACAATAATTCCTTCCAGTAATGTATTTATGGTAAAAATAAAACAAATACTTGTCTAAATATGTTTTTTGCTTCAAACAAAAAATTTACTTCTTGTGTATTCTTAATATTTTACGAACCGTTTCGTCCTATAGTACATTTTATCAGTGATCCACGTTCTGTACTTCAAGATATATAGTTTATTACGGTATATAAAATTTGCTCATGTGCGTAAAATATTAAACGTTTTAATCTGTTTACATAACATGACATTCTTTGCTTGAGATACTGTACCTGAGAGGTAGTCATAAATAAAATTTATGAAATTTTAATACATATTTCCTTTTGTTATTCAAATAATAAAAAGATATTTATAAACTTATATTCTTATCTGCTTTTGCATATTTATAATCAAAGTAATTATTCGCGAAATATAATATTCTTTCTTTAAAAAGTCACATTTATAAAATAAACAAATTTAATACATTTTCTCTCTGATGAGAATATAAAAAAATATGTATTAAAAATCTACGAAAAATTGTAATTAATGAGATAAATATTCTGTAAAGTGTAATTATTACACTTTCACTTTCGCGCGTTTATACCTCGAAGACGTTAAAGATTGACTTAATTATATTCTCATTTTCTTTATTTTTACTTAATTGACGCTTATTTAGTCCGGTTTTCCAAATTCTTGTTGGTAATTCTAATTGACAACTGTATACACTTTTTGTAGAAGTCTATAATTCGCAAATCGTTTACGTATTTTTTAAAACTTTTCTTAAACCAGGAAGGTGCACTAAAATTAGAAAATTTCTCCTCGTTATTTACCAGGCGCAGGTTTTGTATCATAAAATAATTTCTTATACTAACAATAACACTAAAACTCTGAAATCATCCCAGCAAGAGGCCCATAACGCATTTCATAAGTTGAATTTATAAATGCGCGAAATTCAAGTAGATAGATCACTTTGCACAAATTTCATACATTTGCTCCTGGATTTGTACTATCTGTAACGAGCATATCATAAACTTTCGCTCAAGCGTAAAATAACTCCCATCTATCAAACACAAGATGAGTTATTGCAAATTGCAATCTTCCTACTACATTGGCACTGATTTCTGAGTCACTTATAAAAATGCTAGAAGGAAATTGTTAATACGTGAAATTTTATGGCGTTAATTTACAATAACTCGAATATTATACAGAATGAGTTGGAAAAATGCTTGGATTAAGATTTCAGAGTAAAAGCAGCTTTAAACAACGAATTCTCCTCGGAATTCTCAGAATGTAAAAAAAAGAAAGTCGCTGCAAACTATTTACAACACTTGGATATTTTCTTAAAGAGTTTCGAAGTCTACAAAATAGACACCAATAAGTTACATGAAAATAAATGTTACACAAACCCTGGAGGTAAAAGATGCTGAATCTTGTTAAATAAATTGTGCAAGATTGATGCGGGGTTTATAACGAATGATAAAATGATTACGAATAATGAGGTAATAATCTGTCATTCTCGGTAATAATCTCTGAAGCAAATGAGTCCCTTTTATCTGAATGCAATGTCCAGTAAGTGTAAATAAATATTAAGTAAGAGGATCCAACATGGGTGCAATAGGAATACTGAAAAATGTGTTAGGAGTGATAAAACAAATTTTTTCTCCACAGTGACTCGGTTCGAAATGGTAAGTCTTAAAGTCTCGCATGAAGATCGTCGCATCGTACGCGTGATTACCAATTTCAAACATTCACCTACCCACGCTTGCATTATGCCGATCCGCGAGAAGGTAAGTATATAGATACGAGCATTAGATCGATCTAAATGTCAACCCTCTTCTTGAAACGTCACGAAAGCAGATGCAAAAGTAGATAGAAAGGAAAAATTCGAGACATAACTTCAATTTCAAAGTGCAGTGTACTATTAAAAAAAATAAACTTATAATTAATGTTAAAAACAAGTATTTCGGGTTCAAGGGGTCACAAGATGTGGAAATTAGTCAAAAATGTTGGGTGGTCAAATTTTACACAAGTCTAATACCTTCTAATCTAATCTTGAATGTGAATGCAGATTTTGCATACATAAATACATTTTAACAACCCGTTCAGTAATTTTTACTTTAATTATCTCCGTTTAACTTTTAACATTTATAACAAGCTTCAAAAATAATCGCATAAAATTCACTCTCTCCATATTAATGTAATTGAAAATTGCAACATTGTATCTTAATTGCTACAAGACCTGGTTTTATATACATTTTTGATTTTTCGCAAAAATTAATGAGAGGAAAATAACATTAAAAGAAATGATTATTGAACTTCTCAGTGTAAATAATTAAAAACGTTTTAACAAACGTTCATCATCGTAGAAGGCATATAAATTCAGTGAACAAAAAAAGATTTCAGATCCGTTGATAATTGAAGGTTGTAGACCTTCACGAACCCGAAATACCTCTTTTTCTCCTCTGTGCTCTGCTGCACCTCTCTTAAAGGACTCTTAAATCATACAAAATATTTTAAATCCTTTTCCATGTTCGTATATCTAGGACATGACCTCCCCACATTCCCTAGATTCCTCTTTCATATTCTTCCAGTAAAAAATGCACTTAAAATTCTACGTGAAAAGAAAAAAAAGTACAGAAATGATATTCCCATGCTTCTGGCCGAAGTTACAGGTGGAACCAGATCAGAAATACATTAGGGGAAACACAGGTGGACCCGGAGGTGGCAATAGAACTGGTTTGGAGGGAGTTATACTCGGATCGAGTATATTCTCCTGGAGGGGATTCAACCTAGTGGGTGATGGTGGAGTTGATCGGGGGGTATGCAGGGGAATACCCGCAACAAGTAGTCGTTTACAGTTATAGTCAGTCCGTATCGGGCGCTCGGTCAGCTGAGATCCGCTCGCATTTGCTCGAAACACATTGATCCACTAAACCGGTGACGGCCACGTCGCGTCAAACTACAGTGAAAAGTGCTTTCGTTTCATTACTTCAATTTAAACCCCTATTTTCCCCCAAGAAACAACTGCGCCTCAAAGGAATTTTGTGTTTTTTAAATATTCAACGTGTCGAAAATATAAAATCGGCTTTACAGTCGAAAGGAAACTGCACAATTAACGGTACGTCAAAAACAAACCGAAAGCCTACCAACATTCCTCAGGTTAAACTATTCGAGAATAAGAAGACATCTACTAATGTAAAGAATTCATATATAGTGACAAATTTAGTGATTCGAGAATTAAAATCTATTCTGAGATTGAAGAACGGTAAAAAGTTTTTTTGAGGAAAAGATGTGCTGCGTTGGCAACAAGTTGGAAGATTGAACTCTTCTATAAGAACGGAAATAATTACTTTTCTCCTTCAAGTGAAAAACAAGTTCCAATTCTTGATAACTACCAATCTTTATTAAAAAAGTAAAAAGAAAAAAAAACACTACGAGACATTTGCATAAACGAATCGATGGATGAGAAGCTTGTGGAGATTTTGTAAAAACCCATGACGTCGTTCAAATTTCTTTTAGTCGCGTTTTTAAACTTGTTCATGTTCACATTCGGAGGAGATAATTGATATTTATTTGATGGAATTTGAGATGCGGTAAAACAGGTTGGATATTTTTACTGAGATCGCCGATGGGATTCGCTTAATCCCGAGAATCCCCATCGCAATCTTGGTGCTAAACTGTTTAGTAAGCCCCTATCCATCGGAAGCAGAATAATTTTCAAGTCGAACAATTCTGATTCCATTAGTGTTGCAAGTTGACGTTTTCGATTTTTCCGAGTGTCGTTCAATGATCCTTTGACATTCCAAACACTGGATTTCAATTCCACAGGCTGCTTCGATCAGCCATTGTCAGAGAACCCGGATTACAAATTTCTCGCACACAGTCACTTTCTCCGAGCAAATAACTAACCTCACGGCTAGAATTAATGTATTCACTCGCTCGTGCTTAAAATGCTCCGATCAAAATGAATCCTTAATACCCTTGCCCCTTTTCAAACTCATATTTCACATATAATAAAGTAAACACAATTATTCTGAAAAAGATTACCGAGAAAAAGAATTATTCATGAAAGGGGTGCCAAATCCGGAAAAATACTCATATTTATTCCGGAAAAATTTACTCTATATATAGATTCACTCTGTAAATTTGGATTTTTCAATATTTGTGATTTGCAGTCATTAATTCCTGAGTGTCTCGAAAAAATGACAGGTCTTTGACAGAGTGAAACAGCATTGTCATGTAACGATCTTTGCATACAAACAATAATTCACTAATTTTTCGTAACGCCTATGAAATTTAATCTGGTTTGAACAAGTCCTTTACGTCGAAGACGAAATTCTGATTTATTGTCATCCGAAATTGAAAAAAAGTTCATTTCTTAAGTAGAATGAATTGGACGATCTGCAGGGAATCGTGGGCCATTGAAAATGAAAATAAGAAAATAGAGAAGTAAAATAAAAGAGTGATTTTATCGAAGAATGTAAGAGAATTTCTGAAGTTTCACTGTCAAGTCATTTTTGTTTCCAAGAAACGGTACGAAGTACAAGTTTTATCGAGATTTAATTTATCATTTAGTGTGCCAAGAAATTAATTCCGTATCGGACTAAATATTGATTTTCTCGAATGTCGATCATTAGATAATTAATTCTTTTTTTAAATTAAATTCTTTAACTTGAAAAATCTAGTTAAAAACTGTTCAACTATGACACATTTGTTGTGACTAATTAACAACGGTATAAACAAAATACTATAAAAATAAATAAATAAAACAAAACATTTATCGTTTATGTAACGACTGTTAACCACTTGTTTTTTCTAAAGAATAAAATTATTTAAGCTATTTAAATCTTATCAGTTTATGTAACTTTCGTAGAAGATTGAAAAAAAAAAAAAATTAAATAAGATTAGCTATTAGACATGACATCTTTAAATTATCGCATGATACCAAGATTGTAGACTAAATTCAAACTTGTTTTTATATTTATAAATGTTTTTAATGTTTTTCGATAACGTAATTAAATAAAAGAGGATTTCAGTTATGCTGTCATTCAGTTATTGTCATTCTAGAGTCTCCAAATGATTTATGTTCGACAGTGAGAGTCACTTCACGTCAAATCTTTCAATTCTCAAGTTTCCAAACTTCATTATGCTGAATCAACAAATTGTAATGCACGCCCGTTATAATTTACAAGAAACGAAACAGTGACACTATTTTTCTGATTTGCTGCTGGAATTACTAATTCATATATTGATCACCCTGTGTACATATATAATTAACTGATGAACATCTTATCAAAACCAATAATTCAAGAGTCGGTGCTTCTCATTATTTGATGCACATTCGATAAGAAACTTGTCTGGTAACATTTTTGACATGAAAATAAAGTTGTAATAATGAGTAAACTAGGACCAGATTATTTGATAACTTATTATTAACTAATTTTTCAACAAATTCTGTCAGAAACTAAAAAAATGATGAGTCCATTTTGAAAGTCAGTTGATCGTGTCCTGTAATTTAGAATACTTTTCACAACCTAGTGATTACTAATTTCCTGATTCCTACACCTTTTTCTGTGAACTCTAATTTTCTAGAGGTAGCGAAAGGTGAATTCACAGCCGAGTTGTCTGCAACCAAAGACTCCTCTGATTCCCGCGATTCATGCATGAGAATCTCTTTTCATTCATGAATTCATATCGAGTCTACGACAATCATTAATTAAGAAAACAAAGTGTACATCACTATTTAACCGACTTTTCCTCCATTTCTTCTCGTACTCTTTTGTTCTCTTTTGAACTCGCTTTTACACAAACTGTAACACACGTTCTTTTATTGGGAACTTTTTTTTTTTTATTGAAAACTGAGGTGATCTAAAATATTTAATCAGAATTCCTGCTATCCTTGAGACATATAACGTTTTGTTGGCTTGTCCCACGAATAGATTATGCTTATCGACAAAAAAAATAATGGATCAAATTGGAGATGGCTTAATGCACATTTATTCTCAAAGTAATCAACTTTTCGCGAAGCTGTCGCCTGATAGAAATAATCAAGTATGAACCTTGCACTCGAATGCGCGTTTAATTCAGATTGTCGAAATTCTCGTATTGTTTAATCTGACGGTTTGCCAAATTAATGACAGTTAAACTCACGACACGATTGTTTTTTTTAGAAACGAGAAATCGCAGCTGAGATGCAGCCAATCTCGTCCCTAAGGCGCCGACAGAGAGTACATCGGATAAAGAGGATAATGCGTGTGTTGAAATAAAGAATTGAACTTTTCATTGGATATTGCAGCCCTTGTTTGAAGATATTAGTTGGTGATTAACAATTATACCCTCGTTAGAAACTGTGCCTCAAGACTGTGACAGAAGAACATATAAGGAATTAAGTGTGCAGTGATTTTGCGTCAAAACTTGGTTTATGCCAGATTAATAGAGTATAAGCAATCGCGATCTGAGAGAAGCATCTAACCTTATCGAGGGCGAGGGCAGAGCATTGAACGAGGAAAATAGAACATTTTTAATCTCAAGATTCAATATCTTTCGATGGATAATTTCCCGAGCTAATTAAACGTGCATCACTCCAAACACGTTACGCAGCAAACTTCAAATATACCTTAAGGTAATTCAAATCATTTTATTTTCATCTATAGCATTAGATATAAATATAAACGCGAAATCATGAAAAAACGAATCCCATCAAATTCATTAGAAACGTCAAATTCTATGAAATGTTTTAATAATTCCTAGAATTTTTGTTTCAAACCTGATAGGCTTTTGAACGATTTGAAGTTGTCAGAAGAATGGCCTATCGCGAGTGCATTTAAGTGTTTAACATAAATCGGCCAAGAGATAAAGCAGATTTTCGCAAATCTCGTCGTGTTCGATATTTTAAAGATCGCGAGTTGATTTTCACAGTGGTACTTAAATGGGGAGCAAGGAGATTGCGAAAAAGTGCACTCCATAATGGTAGACATGTATAACCGTGCCCGGATAGACACTCCCGTGACCTCGAGTTATTACCATAAAGTTCTTTGGTGTATAGATGCGCAACGCACGCTAAACGCAAATTTAACTGCGATTCATCGTCCCGGTAATTTATTTAGGATACTACACCTAGTTTTTGTGCCATAAATGCTCTAATGGTAGTTTCTAAAATACATTTTCCTCTTAACTGTGGAGCTTTCACTTCACTTACCATTAAATTCTCTAGACACGTAATCCTAAACGCCTCTAAGTACTTTTTTTCTCCTTGTTTTTTATGCTTTAATTTTAAATAAAGGTTAAAGGAAGATTAAGTCTTTCACAAGGGGAAAAATTATTCCATACTATCTTTTACACCACTCCTAAATTGATTTCATTAATCATTTCATCATTACATAACATGCACCAGAAAGTAGCACCACAAGTGTGAACGCTACAGCTTTTAATTATTGCTTCAATCGCATAATTATTCGATTGAAGTACGGTTAATGCAGAATTAATTTTCATTGATTTTCTGCGAAGCGATTGATTATCCACATAAATTTCTGTCGTTTTCGTCGATTAACTGACACCATAGATTTAATCGCATTCTTCTCCATAAATTATAAGCTGCGTTAGAGTTCGATTCAATGATTCGGGTTTTATAACAAACAACATCATCCGATTTATCAAAAAAAATCTTATCTTGGCTTTCTATTTACTTCGTGTCCGTTTTATAATTTAATTACTATCGGTCATGTCGCCTTTACTTTCCCTTGGCAGATTTTATGCGCGAATCTGACAAGTGGTAACACGAGTTGTCCAAGGCAATGTATTTCACATTTACACCGCAGTTATAAACATTTAGCCTGATTCAATGAACTCATAAATAATCTGCACAGGATGAAAACTGTATATTAAATCATAATATCTTATTCTTAAAATATCCAGTAATTAAGATACATGATCTTGAATATTCCAAACTGCTCAAATATTTTAATATCTGGATACTAAGTTTTAATATCTAGATATTATATCTAAATATCTAAATATTCTAAATAGTCGTCCCATAGTTTAATACCAAGATATTACGGTTTAATATTAAGTTTTCTCCGTGCGGCTTTTGCTGAGACAGCGGCATGAGGCATAAGCCAAAATGATGTTCTCAATTCACGAGTAAAAAAATGTACAATGCAATTCATGAGCATAACATTGCGGTTTGGAAACAGTCAACAGCCTTATGCAACTTACGAGAGACTTAAAAATACGTAGAAATGAATATGCACGAACACAAAAGCTTGAATGAGATTTAAATTTTCTAAAGAAGAAAATGTATAAAGAGAGAAACAAAGCGTACTTGTAAATAAATTTCAAAAGAATGTTATTTCTGTTCACCAATTAATAAACACCTGACCGGATGGAGGAATCCACTCCCCCCTCGATTTTAAACAAGTGCTAAAATTTTCAAACATGCTGATTTAACATTATGCAATTAATGTTACATATTATGTGCATGTTTTCAGAAAATTCATGCAATTTGAGAAACAAAATAATTGCATTAGATCTCTGAATATTTTAACTATACAATAAAATATTTTTACTTCATAATATGCGAATGTGATG
Organism: Synergus umbraculus; assembly: GCA_900474325.1. Taxonomy (NCBI): domain Eukaryota; kingdom Metazoa; phylum Arthropoda; class Insecta; order Hymenoptera; family Cynipidae; genus Synergus; species Synergus umbraculus. The sequence continues at coordinate 453,462 of UCOK01018621.1, read as the reverse complement.
CATTCATTTTCTTTATTTAATTAATTTTTTTATTTTGACGAGGACAGCTTTTGATCATTCAAATAATAATAATATTATTATTATTATAAAAATGAGGAAAAATGTTCGCTTTTGTCTTATTTCATGGACACAAAATTCTGATAACATGTATATTACACATTGTGAAGAAATCTTATCATGCCCGCCATAAAAATCAAAAGATCTTATGCAACTAACGAATAGCAGAGTCTGTCACACATTTTCATACGGTATTATTCTTACGTATAGTGAATGTAAACATTATCAGCTCAAGGTTTATTTTCATGAAATTTTAATCACAATTGTTTGCATGTTCTAAAATTTTGATCTTATCATTATTGCAAGCATAAATCATATAACTCAGTAAAATCTGCCATTATTCTTTTTTGTCTAGAGAACATTGACCAGCACAAAGATTACGGGGTTATAAAATTTGACACTGTATTTTTAGAACGTGATAAGGGGCTATTTTAAAAATGCGTAACACGTTTAGGGGGGAGGCGTTACATATTTTTTTAACCGCCTCTAAACAAGAATAAAAGTTTTACGGTAGATTCGCAATAGTCCCGTTACTTTGGCGTTTCATTAATTCGGAGATACTGCAAACTATATTATATTATTAATAGCAAAAAATTCACATTCTGTTTTTGCGCCCAGAAACGTTGAGAGAATCATGAATATTTATAAACTTGAATAAATCTGGTAAGCAGCTTGTTTTTTTTCCGAGGGCAAGTTTTTTCTTTTTAGAATTTAGGCTATATTAATGTTTACTAAAACGGGCTATAATGAATCTCGTTTAGTCATAAATTAAGGGAAACTAGTCTACTCCAGTTTTAATCTATAGGTACAGTAAACCCAGACTTGGTTTGTGTATTCATTATAAAGAGAACGACTCGCAATCATATAATAGGAAGATATTAGTTTGTCTAAAACCGTAAAACTCACAAAAAAAGGTTTTTAAATCCAATTCCTACAACTTTCTTTCATTTTTTTCTGCTAGTTTCAGTTATTTTATATTTTAAAATAGACAACTTCAGCTACATTACGCTCACGCTTAACACAATACACATTCCTTGACTCTAAAATTGCGAAAAAATATATTTGCTATTATCTTTACTGATAAGTAGCACATGATATACATATATTATAGAGTGTCCAAACAGCAGTTTCTATACATATATGGGCCAAGTAGATAACATTCAAAAGCTTACCTAAAGTTTAAATTTTACTACTCTAATATTTAATTAAAAAAATTACTCTATCGCTCATACAAGGAAAACTCTTGAGGAAAATATGCAATAAACATATATGCATATTAGTGATCTGACATTAGAAATTAGATGTAAATATTGATTACATATGTTCCTAACTGTAATAAGTCATATTAGAATAATTTTAAACACACATAACGAAAAAATATGAGGCAAAAATTAATTTGATATGTTTGGGACAATTAATTCTCGATATTATCTTGTATGAGCTCGTTATTTATGCATCACTAATTGTTTTTGCAAAATTAAAAAATCTTTCAATACTATGCATAAAAGTATTACACTGAGAAACTCTGTGTTAGAAAAATTACTAATATCGATAGCAAATAAGGGGAAAATCCCAAAATTGAGACATTTTAATACAGAAAATAATAAATTTTACTATTTAAATAGGAAAAATTACTATTGAAATAGTAAAATTTATTATTTTCAGTATTAAAATGTCTCAATTTTGGGATTTTGCCCCTACTTGCTATCGATATTAGTAATTTTTCTAACATAGAGTTTCTCAGTGTATAATTTTATTGTGAAAATGGGGGTTTTTAATCAAATGTATTCAAAAAAGTAAACAAGTCCCGCAGTTTATAACGGAAAGCTATTTTATTAATGATATCGCGGTGACATGCGTGTCACACTATCACATGTAACTATCGAAATACAAATGAGCGTTTATTTACCGTTAAACCTTATATATATATATATATATGATATCCAAATTCCACGGTAAGACAAATCCTTTGATATTAAGAAAAATATTCATCGTGTTTACCACGTGTAATGCACTCTCCCGCCGCAACTAACTAAGAAAATCATTTAATGAGATTCCGATAAGTAAGGAGAGATTAAATTTAGTATGCATTTACAACTGAGCGGGATCCGTGACCTTTCCGCGCAACATTTCTTCTCACTTAGTAGATATGAAAATATTGCTTTTCATTGAAATTGAGAGAAAATTAATTATACCGCGATCAATAACGAACAATTCTATTATATAAAGAGTAGAGAAACATATTGTTTATTGTGAAATTTATTTTTAATGAAAGATAACAAAATACTTAAGACTTTAGATTCATCTTATTCTTGCATATATTCTGCGTTGAAATCTGCATAATTTTTTTCTCGTTAATAATTTTTACTATGAAATACACGTTTTTATTTTTCGAAGGATTCATAACGTGTTATCATCACGTTATTATATTATCCTTCTCAGAACCTCATAATATTCGCTAATAGCTCTCTGCAACTGAGATTTTTCAATGTAGCATTGAGCATATTTGCGCGTTTATTATCAACATTTGTGGTTTTTCATATGAGAAAGCAATATTTTCAAAGAAATGTTACTCATTGTCTGTTCCCAAGTCTTTATTAAAGGAAAAATACTCCATATTAAACTACACAACATTGAGTATACTTTTAATCGAACCTTTTCCTTGATGCGGATATATTTTTTAAGTGGACCATTTATGCGAAAAAATGAACCTATTTTTATTAACGTGAAAAAGTAATGTGTGTTCAATTACTGTAAGTTATAGTAGTAACAAACACAAACATACGATTGTGCTTATGCGAAAACGGAGGGGAAAAAGTGAAGCATCTAAGTTTTCGTAATGTCATAAAGTGTCGCGCGCGGGTGCGAAAAACACCTGTGTTAAAGATATACACACGTGATGACGGATATCACGCGAGTGTGTGTCAACGAATTCTTGACATTGAGTCGGCCTCCAGGCGAGAACGGGATATCCCCCGTTAATGGTCACATTATACATATATGTACATAGGAACTTTCTGTGTGGGCAATGCTCGTAATCTTTACGCGAATAGCGCACTAGCGTAAAGCATGTGAGACGCCGATGTTGTTTACTCCTGCTGAGAGATGTCTAAGAAACTAACGCTTTCGCGATTCGGGGGAGTTACCGTTGACTTGTGATCTCCCGTCGAGAAAACGAGGAAATGGCATTGCTCGGAAAAAGCGTTCTTCACTCCGACAATTACAACACTTATAGGACTAAAGTTTATCAAACATTTTTTCCCATTTTCCACATCTTCATTCAAAATTCTCTCATTTAAAGATATTACAGTGTTTAGAGGATCAAAATGATTTTAAGGTATATAAAGCGATTTCGGGAAATTTCAAGGAAATTTAAGTGGATTTTAAATGGATTTTAAAAGAATATGTCAAGAGTTTTAAGACATTTAATGGATTTAAAAAACAGCAACTTCATATTCAAGTCTGCTAAAACATTTAAATTTAATTCTTTGCAAAAGTAAATCTATTATAAAAAGTAACGTCACTACTATGCCGTAGTAATGACAGATAAATGGAAAAGCAAACAGTACAATCTTATGTACTCTTTTAAATTATAATACATGTCTTCTTGGACAGAAGCATTCAAAACATCATGTGAAATGATTTTCGTTTATGATGTATAGACGTAAAGTTATAAGCAAATAATTTGAATAATATGAAAGATACATATAAGAATGTATCTCACAAATATAGAACAATTCTCTAATGTCTAGGGTCTCATTTTAATACCTTGTTTAAATTCTACATGTAAGATTAAAATTTCAATTAAAGGAGTAACCTTAATATTTCTCAGACAATTCTAACTGCTTCAGAAACCTTATAAAGAAGGCAATAGCCATATAGGAAAGCTCTTAAAATAAACACAATTCATTTTATATGGCTTGTAACAATATTGTGGGAACCACATGGGAAATTGAACTTTTGTCCCTTTAATTATGATTTAATGAGTTAAATTTAATCTGCAAGCATATTCAAAGATTCATTTGAAATTATAATGAGAATTTGAAGATTTTCAACTAGGTCTTTACAAACTTCGCCCACTAAAAAAGTAGTCAACCAAAGTTTCTAGAAACATACATTATTCAATTTCTTGGAACTTGATGGAATTTCCCAATCAAACTTTTTTCTACTGATTTAAAAAATCGATAGCTAGAAACCGAATTTTTGTTTTTTGATTGAATTGAAGATTGGATTTAATGTGCATTTATATAAATTAATGAAGGATTGATATTGTTGGGATTCTAACGTTATTCTCATGTCCTTTTGCAGGATAATGCGAAACTTGGAAAGGTTATCAGGCAGCGATCAAGACTGCGGTGATCAGGAGATGTACATCGATCTGGACGACGCCTCCGTGGATTCTCTTACCGGAAAACGCGGTCGCCATCATGTCGTCGGGACAGAGGTTATTATTTTCAACTTTTTACTTTCTTATTTCCCATCACATCCTACGCAGCTCACCATCTCACCACTACGAGGCATCCTGTGGATATTTAATAGAAACACTAGACGCGTCCTTGGGACACCTTGGGGATATTGAACCGCAGACCTTTTCCCGAGAATTTATTGTGCACTCTTTCCATTGCATTCTTTGTTATTTACAAGCACATAACTGCAGTAAATTTACTCAAGAGCAAAAGCTCAGAGGAGTACAAAATTATTTTTCCACAATGAAGAATTGTGTACATATTACTTAAAAAAGAAAAAAAAAAGAATTACAATTTGTAATCTAACTTCTCTATCAATTTTCTGAAGAGTTTCATTCGTACGCAAATTGTACTACTTTATTTATTCAGAAAAATTCCATTATATTTACTTTGCCGTGCCCAAGACGAGTTAATATAAAACACGTTTAAAACACCTTTTTTATGAGCCTGTATAAATGCCTATAAAAATGTACTCGCGTGAAAATAATATTCCAGTGAGACTACTTTTAGCTATCTACTTAAAAGTCGCAAATGATAGAATATAATCAAATTCTTAGGTTTGCATAACTAGGTTTTCCAGTTTTCAAGTTCAATTTGTCATCTTCGTTGACTTTGTTATTTTATACAATATTTAAAATAGCAAATTGCAAAGACAAAACATTAATTTGAACTCGACTTTTTCTATGGCTGTGAAGGGTATTTAAATATTGTTATCAGCCCTTCTAGAAGACAATAAAGTTCTGAACGTTCAAATGAACGAATTTTTGCATTGATATTATGTTAATTTAGAAACAGTTTTAAAGTATTGATTCATTTACATTAAAAATAATTCTGAATGAAAGAAACTTGTAATGCCTATTATTATTATTATTATTTTTAGTTGGAACAATATTTCTGGATAAATTAGAATTGGGAATAAATATTTCGTTCCTTTGAACGTTCAAAACTTCTGGTTACATCCCTTCTAGAGAATTTCATTCAGTAAAATAAAAAGTGAGCAAAAATACACATCCCGGTGACTATAAACAGAATTTAACTCTGAAGGTCAAAGAGTACTGACGTCTAATTTTCTTATCGAAGGTGGGCGAGGAAAGTGACAGTAGCGGCAGCGAAAGAAGCCCGAAGCAGGCGAAGAGACGAAATAGGGGTGCTCCACCCACGACGAGGAGAAGAAAAAGTGGGATTTCCGCGAGGGAGAGAAATCTTCGGAGGCTGGAAAGCAACGAGAGAGAAAGGATGAGAATGCACTCCCTCAACGATGCTTTCGAGGTACTTTATATCCTATTTACACCCTCAAGCGGACACTAAGCCCATAAAGAACGTATAAAATTCATTCGAGGTGTACATAAACTCCAATTTCATTGATCAAACAATCGCACAGAGAATAAATGTTTCAAATGAAGCAAAAAAGTTCAAATTAATATTCAACAATAGAGTGAGGGTCAATAAACTTTTGGTACAAAATTAATCAGAATTTGGAATAGCTACACCCTAAATATTTCAACTTTGAATTATTACTTGAATAATAATTCATAAAATAAAATAAAAAACAAACCTGAATGATTCTATATAAAAAAATCCTTGATATCATAATTGCAGATTGCGATACGTATAAAAAAAATTGGCACAATCAAGTATAATGGAGTGATCAGCAGATCCAGGATGTAAAAAAAGTCTTTAAAATCCGTAAACATAACAGAACTTCGCAGTCTTTAAAGATGCAAAATTATAACTCCAATCACAATGATTTATGTAGGTATCGCGTAAAAATTCTGCTAAGCATTAAGCCTTCCAGCAATTAATCCTTAGATTTATAGTCACTATATTTTTTACAAATCGTCCGCTTTTCCAGTTTTTCTCGCCAACAATGAATCGCGGCGTGGGTTGATAAAATGTGTTCAATTACCTCCACATTTTATTATATGGTTATGAATATGTATACGATCAGGGGGGTCGGGATTTTCTAGTTGAAAATCACGTACTCATTAGTACCGATTTGTTGCGGATAGAGAGATAGCATTTTGTAAATTTCGATGTCTATTGTGCCTGTCATGATAAACTGTGAATCGATTTGACATTTGTGAAAACATCGATAACATGATTCTTGAAGCGAGTGGTCTGTAGTCACTTTCATAAACGCCTGGAACGAGCCTAAACAAAAGCGGGGAGCTCAGCACGAGTCGACATTTAACGAGATATTAATCACTGCATCACAGACAGGTTTTAAACTGGATGCAAACATCTTTTGAAGAATATTCTCAACGCGGAAGGGAATGGACGTATATTAACGGCTTTGATAGCTAGTATGCTTCTCCGCAATCTAGCGATCATCCTTACAAGGAAAAAATATATAAATGAGCAACAAATTTTAATAAAAGCGCGTTAAATTAATCTAATGTTGAAACGGTTCAACTTTGAAAAAAATAGGCGACAAAAAGTCAGAATAGATGAAAAAAGGTGAATAGGTGATGATCTTTAATTTAAACTTTCTCTGAACCCAATCTCTAAAATCCTTAAACTTGTATAATATTTGATTCATCGAAACTATTAATAAATGAAATGATTCAGCGCAAAAATAGCGAGGTGGCCATGGATGAAACACTCGCCAAGAAAGAATTTTTGTAATGCTTTCTCCGTTCTACTCGCTCGGATGAAAATATCTTGATTTGATAGCTGGACGTCTATTTTCTAAAGAACCGTTGGGTTTAATTTATTCTACGCACTCGTCTACGTAATTTAAAAAATTTTTTTGAATTACAAGAATAAAAAGTATCTATTTCTTTTTCTGATTAAAAATAAAAATAATAAGTCATAAAAAAATAAACTAATATTTCTCTCGAAAAGATTCCTAATGTGATATTTCATTTATCAAAGTCAACCATTAAGCGCACTAAAATGTATTACGAAAGCTTTTAACGCGTACATGGATCTTTCATTGGTTTGCAATTCACTTTATGAAATATGTAGGTTTTACGATCTTTTTTCTATTCTCTAACAGAAAAAAGATAAAATTAAGAGTTGACTGTAATTAATTTAATCCTACTCGTTTACTTTTCGGAAATTGGAGAAGTTTGTACAAAGTATAATAAAAAATAAGATAGTGGCTGGCCAAAGCCTTCCGTATCTACTGATAAAGTTAATTTGCATTATAACTTGCTCGCTTACGTCAGTTGAAGCCGAATGGCTGACGAAAACTTTCCCTATCTACTTCCCAATTTTATTTGAAAAACTTGATCATTTTTGTATTTATTCGAAGCAACAACAAAAAGCTACATTATAATTTAAAGAAATTACTATATCATTCAATAATTCATCCCATATCAAACTATATGTCCGAGAGAAAATATATATCGTTGCAACCTATTATTATATATAATTTGAGAAAATTCAAGAAACTTTTGATGTTTTGATCACGTAACGAATCCAAGTTCAATTACGAACTTCAAAAAGGAATTTCTTTACAACGTATACAATCTTCTAATCGTACGTATCTTTTCACTGATTACACAGGATGTTCTTGAACTTCAGTTTGATGGTCTTTTATAATAGACGCGTTATGAGATCGAATGCCAGATGTTAAGACTTTATCATCGCTGATAAAATTCGTTGAAATTAAATCGATTATCTTGAATTATCAATTCAAGTTTGCAAATTTTTTTTTCAAGTACCCACATGAAAAAAAATATATATACTGATTAGTTTACAATTGACTTTTAATCCAGACTTTGCTGGTTTTAATAAATTCTATAAATAAACCCAATAAACCCGAAGGGTAAGCAGCCTGAAATTATCACTTTGAGTCTGAATCAAAGGCTTCTGCTCTACGTAGATTATCCTATCAAAGTTCCTCTGAGGTTATAATATTCAACTTGGAGGAAGTTATCCTTGAATCCCCAGCTGATCCTATAGCACATTGGGGGTGGAAAGGAGGGAAATATGTTTCTGAATTACCCGTTAGTTTACCAATAAAATTATTAGCAAATATTTGCAGTACTTATATTATAAAGCAAAGGTCAAAAAGCTATTTTAAAAATGAGGATCTAAAAGATAATTAAAAATTTTGTTTAGAGAGGATCTTAATTTGTTTTAGTTTTAATTAATGTTTTTGCCGTAACTCTGTATTTAAACAAACATATTTTTGATTTTAATAGAAATTTCGAACATTTTTCATAAAATTTGTGCAAGGTAGCGTGCAGAATAATAATTGAAGGCTAATGTTGACTTTATCTTAATTCCAGCAACTGAGGGAAGTGATACCACATGTGAAAATGGAGAGGAAACTCAGTAAAATTGAAACACTGACGTTGGCTAAGAATTACATAATGGCGCTGACGAACGTCATATGCGAGATGCGCGGAGAGGAACAACCATACACGTAAGTGTACTCTTATCATTTTTTAATTTTAAGTTCCTGAAACATTCGACAAATCGTCGTTCTATGAAAATACAAGTATTCATTTTCAACATATTCGTATAATCGAAACGAGAACTATATTCGAATTAAAACTACATACATCTGTTATGCCTTGAAAATAATAAAAATTAGAGTATTATATACGGAAAAACTTTTTCAAAAAGAAAATTAATGTCTTTCCTCATTCGCAAAGGTCACTTATACGTCAAAACAAATGCATTTTTATTTACCTTGCATTGCAAGTGATAAACAGTTTGCAACATCCAGGTGAAAGCATATCGGACCGTTTATTCGCGATAAGAAAACTGACAAGGAAAACATTTTATGAACATAATCAAGATTATCCATAAAAACTGAAGGCAAAATTACAGAACTTCCAAATAAATTCAAAAGGCAGTATTTTTCAATTCTTAATTTCAATTTGCCATTCAGTATACAGTAATAATAATTCTTTTCTTTCTACATCTAGAAAGAACAGTTTTTTTTTTCACTTCTTGTCTTTAAGATATCGTGACCTGCAATACTTGCGTCTGCCTGATGCTGCTATCGCAAAGAGGTCAACGTTTTCCAAAATCTCCCAACATAAGAAGAAGAAAAAGAAGAAATTAAAGAGAACAAAAACCAAAATCCCTATTTTGTATTGAAATCAAAAATAAATCAAGCGTCACATTTTCCCCCAAAAAAAAAACAATTCCAAGTAATATATTTTTCTAGTATAAAAAAAAGTCATTTAAATCATTTTAAGCTGACCAATAACTGGGCTAATCAAAAAATCACAACCACGCTTATACAACAATGTTGAGTTTTGCGATTCTAAGCTTTTAGTACATGATAAACGGACTTATCGATTTATCGAGGGAATAACAACGATAGACCTTGTGCTCGAAAACAAATTTTGCTGCAATCGACACGATTATAAATATACGCTTCAAAAGATAGATCGGTAAACAATTTTGCAAATATTCAAAGAAATTGTCGAATTAATCAAATACTGGCTCTCCGTGAAATTCTACTAAATAACCATCACATATAAATTGAGAGTGCATGATTTATTGAAAATTTCCCAGAGCGTGTTTGTTTGCGAATCACGTATCTAATAACTTTTAATTAGGTTGATAATAGGTTCGAGGAATTTTCTAAGCATCTGTCTTGAAGAAATGATATCACCGATTCTTGACCTTTTACAATGTCTCGATAGGAAAACATTATGCAAAAAAGATCTTGTCCTCTCCGCAAGATGCTGACGCTTGTTTACATTATAAGTTTATAATAATATACGTATATACGAATATATTATAATAAAAGTCCAACGATAAAGTGCATGAATAATTAAATCGTAATACCACCATTAATTGCACCAATGTCAACAAATAATTGCTTGATTCATTATCAATTATTATCATTACAACAGATATATTCTTTTCCACCAATAAACTTCCAAAGCGAGTTCCACCTCCGAGGCAATTTTATTGATTATTTATCAATGCATTTTATTATGAATTGATAACAAAAATAACCATTCCTTGCAGATATATATTTTATACCTGAACTCTGAAGTTCCAGGCATAACGATAACGTGAACACGCTCGCGACTTAACATAACGTATTACCCGCTGGTAAAATAAGATAGCAACAAAAATATTGTCCTTGAAATTATTCAAGTTTATATTTGCTACCGGAAAATTCTCGATTCAAGGGGGAACAGATAATTCCAGTTTTTAATTTACTGTTTATAAAAAACAAAAAAAATACTTAAAAATGTCTAAAGTTCTGATAGTTCATTACGATTACGGTCAGAACGTTCTGAACTCGAGTATTTATATTCTTCTATATTCGTCTATATTCAGATTCATCATCTTCTCAACTTGAAACGATGATGAGGTAAAAGAGACGTATATCGATTTCTTGACCTTTCCCAACGTCTCGGAAGGATAATGTTATGCAAAAGTCATATCCTCATGCCAACGCGTCTTGATGTTTATGTATTACATGCCACTCGTACATGTACGCGAAGTAAAGATAAAACCAAGTGCGACGATAAGTTGCCATCTTAGAGAGATAAAGTGTCGCCCTAGTAACATCCGTTACAGTTACACGGTTCTAAATCAACCAGAGACTCAACAGCAATTCACTATCTGGCATTAGAATAATATGATCCAAACTTAACGTCATTTGAAATTAACTTCACGTGCAGTTAAAGATCATGCTCAAAATTAGTTGCAGAGAAATTTCGCTATTATGTACTAGAATACTGCATGATAACCTAATCTCCGTTTAATAATAATCGGATATCATCTTCCTGTGTTCTATTGACCTAAATCTGAAATGTTATTGTTCTCATAAAACAATAATAAGAAGAAAGTGAGATTTTGTCAAGAATTTATCAGTTCTACTGTTTAGCCAAGATAACAGAGATTAATTGAAGAATCACATCATTACAACGCAGGACATTTAAAAAAAATGTCGTAACGATGCGAAATTTAATACACTTTAATTTTTTTTAAAGTCCAAATTGGATGAGTAATTAAGGTTGAAAATTGGTTTGCCCCACGGCAGTTCAATTGTTAAAATGCACTCTGGAAAAGCAGTATAGATCCCTAATCTAAATTTACAACTTTAGCCTCCAGCTTCCAGAATTTTTATCTTATCACCTCTGACTTGTTCAGAGGCCACCAATGCAAATGACAACTTCTATTTTCTGAAGCAGATTTTTTCAATATCAGTTTTAAAACTCCGACGAACATTAAACTCTACAATCTGCATAAAATATCGCAAGATGCAAAACCTAACAAGATGCTTTTTTTTCCAGATTCGTCGACGGAGAATGTGGTTCCAATAGTGGTGATAGTACGGGTCAACTGGAGCTAAGTGGTGGAGAGCAACCAGAAGAAGCATCCCCAGCCTCGATTCACGAAACGAATAATAACAACTTGTTGCACGAGGACTTAGAGCGTAGGATACCATAAATTTCGTCTTCCTCTTGAAGGAGTTTGGGAGCAAATTCGCAAGGGTTTCTCGGCACAATCAGTCCAATCAGTATCAACCCACCTCGAAAGTGCTTCGAAAACAAGAAAGAGAAAGATGCTGATTGTAAGAAAGCAAAGGAAACCCGGTATTTGATTCGTTCGACGAATCGATAACGTCTTCTGATTGACTGAGCTCTCCAAACCCCCAAACCGACACACAATCATATATGCCATCGTAGTTGCCGTTTCGATACTACATACAAACATTTTTATCGAGTCATCTCCAACACTCCAGGTTGACCCCTCGAGAAATAGAGACAGTGGATAAAAGGATTTTCAATGGTACAAAAATGATATCGGAAAAAATTGAAGAGAAAACATCGAAAAGAAAAAGAGAAAACAAAAACTTGATTAGAGGAGAGAGAAACTGTGCTCGGATGGAGATAAGTGTGATATGTGAGTTACGATAAGCATGGAGATCGAAATTCGGTGCGGGTGTTAAAAATGACCTCGAATGGTCGCTTTGCATCTCAAGGACGAGGACGATAGACGTGCGCATGATAAAAGTAGCGATAGACAGCGAACTTCGATGTCGGCCTCAAACGCGAAACTGTGATAGAACCTCGTTATAAGAGTGTCGTTTGCATGCTACAGTGAGAATAAAAGCGCGCCATTTCATTTTCCTCGATGGAAATGAAAAAAAAATCCTGTAGCAGCGAGATTCTTTGCGAGGTGTCAACGAATCTTTTGAAGAACGAAGAGAAAAGGAGATTAATGTACTGCGGCCGAAAGCGGGTGAATGAATGATTGTCTGGTTTTCAATTTTCCTTGAAATTTCCTTTTTTAGAAATCCATTCTAAATTTCTATTAATTTCAATTTTAATTTAAAAAAAAAACTGTGGAAATCTTTAAGTATGAAGAAGTTCTTCAATCACAATAATGATAAGCAATAACATCACTGCTCGATGTATCCATTGATATGAAAGATTATAAACCCCCAAGGTAAAGAAATTTTATTGTTCAAGATTAAGACGGAAGTTTGAAAGATACGGGAAACAAATGTATTTAGAATGTTTGAATATTTATATAAGAAAATTTAAGAGAATTTGAAGGGATTTCGAAAGAATTCAGAAAAATGTTTAAAATTGATGAGTAGAATGTTCTGAATGTTCAAATGAACAAATTTTTGTACTGACTGTATTTTAAAGTAGAAATGCTGCAATAGTTTTATGGAGAAATATTTCGTTCATTTGAACATTTGAAACTGTTGGTACCAAAAATTGCAAGTATTAAATGAAAATATTTTTAACTTTGAAAGATTGAATTGTCTATTAAGAATATTAACTTAATTTTTATCTTTTCCAACCATGAGAAACTCGCCTCTAATTTTTAATTGCACAAGTTGGATCTAATGCACAAATATTGGAATTAATGAAGAAAAAATACTTGAGAGGAAGATTGGAAACCCAGAAATACTCAGCGAGAGACTCAAGAAGTTTCTTTTGGAATTGGGATTACGCGTTAGAGGGTAAAAAAATGTTGCTCGGGCAGCTAAAACTGCTTCTTTCCGCGACCAGGGAAATGTTGCCAATCCGTTTATAGACGCAGCAAATACATCGACTTTTTAGGATAATTTTATCAATTAGCATAATAGGATACAAGCCATAAGTCGCTCGCTGACTTGAGAAAGACAATTTTCTCAGTAAGCGATTCTTAATTGCGATCACATGAGAAATAGGGACCAAATTGTTATTGTTTGTTTGATTGTTCTTATATATCTATATATTTTCTTTTAGTTACCAGACGCGTGAAGTGTGTAAAAATTATTAGGCCTTAAATTTTTTCGAGTTACCAGATGCAACATCTTTAGATTACGTTTTCAACGATAATTTCCGCTTGGTAAATAGTGTGAAATAACGAATCAAAAGCAAGCAAAAGAGAAATGGTCAGGAGTGAAATTTATTGATGTACCTACTATGTATTTTTTATATATGTAATGTGTATTATGTATAATTGTGCGTGTTTCGAAGATATTCTGGCAATCATAAAAAAACGGTCGTTTCGTTTTTACGAGAGTTTGTGAAAAAAAAAATTTACACTGTCACTTTATACGCGGAAAATAAATATTGCCATTTTTTATAACACGAAAAGTTTTATTCACCTTATATTTGTCCTTAAACATCTCTTCTTACCAGCAAAGATTAAAAGATGATAAAATTTATGATAAAAGAAATGCATAATAAAATTTAATTAACAAAACGAATTAATTTACTAATGGCAAATTTTCCGCGTAAGTGGCGAGTGAAAAAATGCAATTCGTACACAAGTCAGTGTCACAGAAGCGGCGATACTGTGTTACCACTAATCGCGTGCGAAATAGTTATTATAAATGTTGCTTGTACAACCCATAATGCTTTGCTAGCTTTGCACACATTTAACTGCTTTCAAAGGAATACTAGCAGAGTCAACTGAACATTCCAGAATAAGTGTATTTATATGGCCTATTCTACTATACATATTTCTACTCTTACGACTCTCTTCGTATCTTAAAAAAAATTAACAACTGCTCGAATTTAATTTCTTTTTCCAACACGATACTTAATACGAATATTTTTTACGCAATTCACGAACAGTTAGTCATCGATTATGTCCGAATCTTAATTTACACACCTAAAATCGACCGAATATATAAGTATTGATAACAATAATCTTGTTTTCCTTAAAATTCAGAGATTAATATTTTTCATATTAACACAAGTGCTTAATGGAAACGCACACTACTGTACTTCAACGTCACTTTTTTACAGTGTACGTGTTATTATCAGGAAAAAAGTCACCGAAGACTGCTTGCCAACAAGTAGACATACAGAATATTATGAAAGAAAAGATATTTTTGAAAAAAAAAAAAAGGTAGCAAACTGTCCGGATGAGCAAATTGTCGAAATCCGAATCGCCTCTCTTCGTGTGATTTTAATTCTTAATGGATTATGAAGGAACGAATTTTATAAGTGAGCCTATAAAGTTATAAATTAAGGAAATGCACTTTATACATGTGTTTACGTATACAAATATTTTCACATTTGTATACGTTTACCGATGAAGAGACATATATGTATGTAAAGAGAGAGAAAGAGAGTCTGTGTATGCATGTGCGAGATATAAATCGAATTATAATATATATTATATAAAAGAGTGTATATATTTTAACGAGATATAAGAGTTAGACGAAAAAAACACATACACGCACACAAACATTAACACAAACACATACATACACACACAGATATATATACATATATATCGATTAATAATAATTATTGAGAGTCTCAGTGTACAAGTACTCTTTTATCTTCCGTTCAATGCAATCATTTTTCGACAATCGTCCAAATAATAATCTATTGTGCATAATTTGCCTCATTAATATTTTATGTAGTCATTGTGAGCATAGTACTAATCAGTAAAAAAATGAATTAGAAGCAATTTTCTAATGTGAAGAGATATAGTGATGTTTAAAATAAAAGTTAGAATTAATAAACATTAAATTATTTCGAGTTCGGTAAAGAATTGAATTTTTCAATGATTCAGGTTTATCTTATATATAATTTAGAATCTTGATTGCTAAAATCAAATATAATTTAGAAACTTGTTTCATAATCATTTTGCTCATTGTGAACAGAGATCATAGCTTGAAATCATGTCATGTCATTGAATTTCGTAATTGTAAAGTCATATACTTTAAGAAACGTTGATATATTCCTATTCAGCGCGTACTACGTATAAAGTTCGCTTAAATTACTAAATCCCACAGCGCGTACACATTTGCTAACTGCCTGATCAAAGTTGACTCGAAAGTTGTCATCAGCAACTTTGAAATTATATCTATACTATAGCTACAGAAATGCATCAAAGATATAACTTTGTCTTTAATGTCATGAATACTGCTGTTATAAAAAGCGAGCTTCAAATGTCCGCAAAACTTACAGAAAAGAATAATAATTAAGGTGTAAAATGTGTGGCGTACCAGATAGGAAAATCGTAAAAAAACAAGGAGTGTACGTTCATCTAAAGAAAATAAAAAAACCTACTCAATCTAATAATCTGTTTGACTTTTCAATGTACCCGATTTAAACGTTCAAAACTCTTCATTCATCGATCTTTTCATTTAGAATAATTAAGGGCGTTGGACCCAATTGTTAATAAGCTCAAAATTCCATTCCCCATTTTACTCAACGAAAATTATAGATAAATGTTTTTTCGCTCTGTAGCGCTAACCTTTTTTCAAATAAAGACTGCATATAGAGGGATAAAATATTTAATTTCGATACTTTTTGCATCAAACGAAGAATTCAAAATCTAACTTCAAAATTGAATATTTTAATTTTACTTAAAAAATATTTGAATTAGCTATTTTTTAGCTCTGTACGCATAATTCTATTTAAAAGTTGATTAATGCTGCAGAGGGAAAGAATTCCAAATTTAATATTTGTTGAGTAAAATAAAGAAATCGAATTTTTAGATTAGAACTAGGCTCCAAAAATACCCGGTTTCAACTATAAAAGTTAATTGCCCCCTACTTTTCGAGATTCGCTTTGAATCAATACAAATATAAATAAACAACCCTGGAGTTGAAAAATATCATTAATTTAACTATCTATAATGTTTCCTAAAATATCTTCAACTTTCAAAAAAAACTCCAAAATTTCATTGTTAAAAGTGCAAATAAGTATATCAAAATCATCATGTCATTTGACAATTTTTTGGAGCAAAAATCGCAAAATTCAATATAGAATACGGTACAGTTTTTCATAGAACGTTAACATTTGAACGACTTACCCTTTTATCCCCTCAATTCCAGTGTGGTAATTGGAAGAAAGCCCCATTGTTCACAAATTTTTATTGTTTATTCGCGCACTCACTCCGAAAAGTTAAGAAAAAGGTTAGGTTTCCGGCAAATGAAAATTTAGAACAGATTTAGATTTTTGTAACAACAAAAATCACAAATACACAATGACAAACCGCGAAATAACTCTTTAACTTCGACGAATTCCTATAATATTTTAGAAAAACACTTCACTACCTGTAAAAACCGTTTAAAATCCGCGGATAAATGACACGGAACTGTTACACGGCGCCATCTTGTGAACTGAATATGCAATGGATCGAGAAGATATCGACAATCGATAATCGAAAATTGGACTCTACTGCGCATGCGTCACACTCGGTATTTGATTGTTTGCTATTCGCGCGCAATTTGGAATGATAAAAAATATTATGCAAATAAGAACATATATAGCAAAATCATGCATCTTTCTAGAAAATTTTTTGGAGCCGAAATCGCAAAACTCAATAAAGAATATGATACCGTTTTTCATAGAACGTTAACATTTGAACGATTTACCCTTCTATCCCATCAATTCCAGTGCGGAAATTGATAAAAAGCCCCATTGTTCACAAATTTTTATTGTTTATGCGCGCATGTACTCCGAAAAGTTAAGAAAAAGGTTAGATTTCAGGCAAATGAAAATTTAGAACAGACTTAGACTTTTGTAACAACACAAATCACAAATAAACAATGACAAACTGCGAAATAACTCTTTAACTTCGACGAATTCCTATAATATTTTAGAAAAACACTTCAGTATACCTGTAAAAACCGTTCAAAATCCGCGGACAAATTACACGGAACTGTTACTCGGCGCCATCTTGTGAACTGAATATGCAGTGGATCGAGAAGATATCGACAGTCGATAATCGAAAATTGGACTCTACTGCGCATGCGTCACACTCGGTATTTGATTGTTTGCTATTCGCGCGCAATTTGCAATGCCAACAAATATTATGCAAATAAGTACATATAGCAAAATCATGCGTCTTTCTAGAAAATTTTTTGGAGCGGAAATCGCAAAAATCAATAAAGAATATGATACCGTTTATCATAGAACGTTAACATTTGAACGATTTACCCTTCTATCCCATCAATTCCAGTGCGGAAATTGATAAAAAGCTCCATTGTTCACAAATTTTTATTGTTTATTCGCGCATGCACCGAAAAGTTAAGAAAACGGTTAGGTTTATGACGAATGAAAATTTAGAACAGATTTAGATTTTTGTAACAACGCAAATCACAAATACACAATGACAGACTGCGAAATAACTTTTTAACTTCGACGAATTCTACTGTAAAAACCGTTCAAAATCCGCGGACAAATGACACGGAACTGTTACTCGGCGCCATCTTGTGAACTGAATATGCAGTGGATCGAGAAGATATCGACAATCGATAATCGAAAAATTGGACTCTACTGCGCATGCGTCGCACTCGGTATTTGATTGTTTGCTATTCGCGCGCAATTTACAATGCTAACAAATATTATGCAGATAAGTACATATAGCAAAATCGTGCGTCTTTCTAGAAAATTTTTTGGAGCAGAAATCGCAAAATTCAATAAAGAATATGATACCGTTTTTCATAGAACGTTAACATTTGAACGATTTACCCTTCTATCCCCTCAATTCCAGCGTGGAAATTGATAAAAAGCTCCATTGTTCACAAATTTTTATTGTTTATTCGCGCATGTACTGAAAAGTTAAGAAAACGGTTAGGTTTATGACAAATGAAAATTTAGAACAGATTTAGATTTTTGTAACAACGCAAATCACAAATACACAATGACAAACTGCGAAATAACTCTTTAACTTCGACGAATTCCTATAATATTTTAGAAAAACACTTCACTATACCTGTAAAAACCGTTCAAAATCCGCGGACAAATGACACGGAACTGTTACACGGTGCCATCTTGTGAACCGAATATGCAGTGGATCGAGAAAATATCGAAAATCGATACTCGAACTCTACTGCGCATGCGTCGCACTCGGCATCTGATTGGTTGCTATTCGCGCGCAATTTGAAATGCTAAAAAATATAATGCATTTCAAATTACGCGCGAATAATAACCAATCAGATACTAATCGAACTCGCAAAGAATATATATAGCCATATTCATATATAAACAAAAATCTCCTTTACAAGTCAAAACAGTCACAATTTCAAGAAGATTTTCTATTTTACTGTTATAAAACCTGATTTTTACTTAACTTGGACATCAAAAGTAAAATATTAATAAAAGTAAAAAATCTTGCCTAAATTAGGTTAGTAATTTTGTTTAACATCGTGTTTCTAAAGTAAAACTAACCTATAATTATTTTTGGGAATTTTAAATCAGCCTCATTATTATTTGCAGAAAATTTTTAAGGAAATATATAAATAATTTTCAAATCTCTAAATATAAAAAATTCCGTAATTCAAAAAGCGCTTTAAAAAATCCCTTACTTTGAATTGTGTCAAAGTAGAAACACGTTTTAATGTTTAAACATTTTAAAACTATTTTTAATTTAATAAACTGTTAACTCGCAATTTTAAAATAGTTTTGCAATAAACGTGCATTCCGGAAGCATAATAATAAATGTTTTATATACATGTATATATATTTTTTTTAGAAATGTCGCCTGCAAACAAGAAAAAGAAACCAGATCACCTAGATCATATGCAGACAAACAAAAATCACACTATATCAGACATGCAAGCAATTAATATGAATTCAAAATTAATAGACGATTCTGTAGAAGAATTTTTTGATAAAAGGGACTTAGGGATCGTCGTGGAATTATCGCTTTGTTTCAATCGTCTCAGCTGCATTCCAATTAATTTTTCCCAGTACTTGAGTAGCTTAGAAAGATTGGACATCTCGAACAATAATCTTAACGAATTACCAAATTCCTTCAACTTGTTGATTAAATTAGAACACTTAAAACTCGATCAAAATGAGTTCCAAGCTGTGCCAAAAGTTCTCGCCGAAATTCGAAGTCTAAAAACCCTTAGTATGTCACATAATAAAATCGAGGAACTTTCAGAAGAGTTAGGAAACTTAATGAATTTAGAAACCCTTGATTTGAGGTCGAACAATTTGTTGCAACTTCCATACTCTTTGATGAGACTCAATCGTCTGAGGAAACTTAATCTCGCAGAAAACAAATTCACTATAATTCCAGAATGTGTAACAAGTGGAATTCGAAATTTAGAATTTTTTGATCTTTCTCTCAATAAGGGTATAAAAATCAACGCTGCACCTTGCAGTAGAACTCTGAGGAAATTTTATGCCATGAAGAATGGAATATGCAAATTATTTCCTAGGTGGATATTCAAATCCAAGTTTTCTACTCTTGAAGAAATAAATTTCAACGGAACGGAGTTCGCAAAGTTTTCATTTCCGAAAGAAAATGCGCTCTTAAATCTTAGAAGTTTGTCTATCACCCAATCTACTCTGTCTGACCAAATTCTAGAGAATTTAATAAGAAATATGATTAGACTGGAAAAAATTCATATAGGCAACGAGAATTCCAAGAAAGAGGGCAACATTTTTTGGAACCTGCCTGTTCACCAAATGAAGAATCCTCAGTTGGTTAAAGAAATTTATATGCCGCAAGTTGGACTTCCAATGATAACTCGATCAGTTGCAGATTTGCGAAATGTTACGATAATGAATATCGGCAAAAACAGAATCGCATGGTTACCCGATGAATTTTGTCTCCTACAAAAATTAGAGGTTTTGATTATTGAAAACAATGGTCTAACGATACTTCCAGAAAATTTTGGAAATCTGGTTGCACTTAAAGAATTTATAGCAAACAGTAATCACCTATCAAGTTTACCAGCATCCATTACCAATTTGAAGGAACTTCGCCTTCTTGATTTATACGACAATGAGTTTACTGAAATGCCCTTAGATGTAATCAATTTAGAAAATTTGCAGAGCCTTGATGTCGAATATAATTTCTTCTCTGCTGACAATTTAATGGTAAGAAATTGAAAAGCGAGTTATTTTAATTAAAAAGGAATTTAGTAATTCCAAAGGTTGTATTTTAATCATAGAAAATTTAGATCAGGAACGTCCCCTACGAAGTTCAGCGAAAATCAATCCGCGAAAGATATGCGGATTATTCCCAAAGAATCATTGGAACCAAAGAGTATCCACAAGAAAATGACTGTACGAATTCTGTTTCTACTACATCGAGCCAAAGATCGGAATTCTATCGTGAAACTGAAACTCCATTTGAAGAGTAAGAATAAATCACTTTTTGAACTAAAATTTCTATAAATAAAAGGACAAAATAATACAATTTTTTTCAGGTCTACTTTCCACAATGATAGTAACTTAGAGGAGAATTGGAATTTATCGGAAGATTCGACTGAAGATTTTGACCCTAATTGTAAGTTTTATTGATTCGTTTTTGAAAATTTAATTTTCATTAATCATTAGAACAGAAACCATGACTTAACTGCAATTAATAATTAAAATATTATCTTTACAGCCGTTACTTCAAATATGTGTCGATATACTACTTCCATGGTACCATCCACATCTTCCAAACATTTCTTCTGCCCTGCAGATTTTCACGCTATATCTGTTAAAGAACAAGTTGTATATCTGCAAGATGACGCCAAAGAATGGGAATTTACCTTCGAAGAAGGTCAATTTGATGACGCTTAAAAAATTAAAATGAATTTTTTGTTCAAAAGTAATTAAGATAATTAAAAGTACAAATTTTAAGTTTAATACATGTTACGTAATATAAAAATAAGATTGAAGATATTAGTTATTTTTAGGAAAATATCGGATTACGTACTTGTGTCTTGTACAATTAGATGTACAATTAGCATTGAATATTTATATAGAATATTTCAAATGCATAATAAAATATTTTCTTGATTTTTGCAAAACTTCTGTTTAGTTATGAACAAGACAAAGATATTATTAATAATAATTGATAAGAGAAGTACAGCTTACCTTCTTATATGAATATAAAAAGAATAACAAATCTGGAAAATTCAGTGGTTTGAACACTAATTGAAAGACTTAAAGATCTGATTCTGATTCGAGGAATTTTAATGAACCATTGAAAAGAGGTTTATGATCGCTTCGCGGTCAATCGGTTTGTTAATTAGAAAATAAGACTCTAAACAGTTGGTTGAAATTTACGTGATGTTTGTGCCAACTTGCACCATGTTTTCAGATTTAGATTAAGACTGTTTTAATCCATATTTTAATAAGTCAGATAAAAATTAAAAATAAATTATGTGAATCAATTACCAATCCAGAAGAAGGTAAAATTAACTTTATAAATTATTCAAAATTTAAACTTTAAACATTGTACTATACTTTTTGTAACCATTATTTAAAAATTATAATAGGGCTTCAAAAATGTATATCATTATATAACTACTTATTCAAAACAATAAAGGGAATACAGTTTTTGTTTCAGACGTAAAATCAAACATATTTATGAATTTAAAAAAAAAAAATTTTTTAATTTAAAATTTCTGGAACCCTTTCATTATGCGCCACTGAATGTCATAGAACATTATATATATATAGTACATTATGCTCCAAAATTTGTTTCTTTTTTGAAAAGTTAGTGAATGAAAACATTATTAACCTTATTAACATTATGAAGCAAAAGTTTGTAAAAATTTATTAAGGTGATTAAGGATGAAGCTTCGGAATTAAGTTTAAATTCACCGAACATATTTAAATGCAGTCAGTTTTATTATCAAAATATATTTGTCTATTTGTATTTGTATTTAATTATAAGCAAGAATATAATTATCTCTGTTAAAATGTACCTACAAAAAATGCATTCATTCGCTTATAGGATCAATAATCTTAAATGATAAGATAAGTATTTATGGAGAAAATGGATTAAAAGGAACATTTTAGTTTAAAATTTTAAGGTTATATTTAACCATCAGCACAAAACACTCATCAGAATGTCAGGATCAAGACGAATTTTAATAGATGATACAGAAAGTAAGCATGTCAATATTATTTAATATCTATTATTAGTTGTAATATGTACTTTTATAGAATGTTTTTGAATTTATTTTTTAAGAAAATTACCCGGTAAGGTGTGTTCATTGAAATGAACTATTAATTATATTTTTTAAAATATATCTGATATATTTCTTTTATGGGCATGCGATTTTGAAAAAAATGTAAATAAAAATGTTACTAATTAGTTTTTTTATTCACTTGCAGGACATTCAAAGAATGCCGAATCGTTCAAAGACATAAAAATTCTTTGTTTTAATCTAAATCACTACAGTGTGCAGACTCAGTTACTTTTTTGCTGCCTAGGTGTCTTTTTTTTCTTTATCCTTTATGGATATTTGCAGGTATAATCTTATAAAATCTTTAAAAAATATGTGTTCAATTTAATTAAACAACTAAAAGCTTAACTTTATTTACAGGAATTGATATTTTCCTTAGACGGATTTAGAGAATTTGGATGGTACCTAACACTAATACAATTTGCCTATTATGCAGTATTCGGTTGGATAGAATCGAAAATTAAAGGAATAACGCGTAGAATACCTATTAGTACTTATTTACTATTAGCTGGATTAACCCTAGGAACCATGGGTTTTTCAAATTCTTCATTAGGGTATCTCAACTATCCCACCCAGGTTATTTTCTAATTTCAATCTTCAATTCAAATTGCGTTAATTTAATTTATTTACTTAGCGTTTTCTCTCTTTTTGCAGGTAATTTTTAAGTGCTGCAAACTGATACCAGTCATGATAGGAAGTATTGTGATACAAAAAAAGAAATATGGACTACTAGATTTTACAGCAGCGGCTGTGATGTGTTTAGGATTGATACTTTTTACACTAGCTGATAGTATGATATCGCCTCGATTTGATATGATTGGCGTGGCGATGATAACTAGTGCTTTAGTTTGCGATGCCCTCATAGGAAATATTCAAGAAAAAGCGATGCACCAGCACAAAGCGACCAATACAGAAGTTGTATTATATTCTTACAGCATCGGCTTTGTGTATTTACTCTTAATTCTATTATCTGCAGGAGATATTGGAACAGCTGCGTCCTTTTGCACACAGGTAATTATTTAGCACTATAAATGTATTATTTTTTTGTCTTAAGTATGTACAGAATATAACTTTATATTTTTTTGCAGCACCCTCTAGAAACCTATGGGTACGCTCTTCTCTTCTCACTTTCTGGCTACCTCGGTATCCAGATTGTTCTTACACTGGTGCAATGTTGTGGAGCATTTGTTGCTGCAACGGTAACAACTTGCAGAAAAGCTGTAACGATAGTTATTAGTTTCTTGTTTTTCTATAAACCTTTTACTTTTCAATATCTGTGGTCTGGACTTTTAGTCGTTTTAGGAATTTACCTTAATATTTATAGTAAGCAGAATGCATCTTCGAAGATTGGTCCCAGAGAAATGTTAATTGCGTTGAAAAAGTGTTGGAAAAAACACAACCGCATTCAGAGACAATTGATGACAAATGTGTAAAGCTGGTTTTTTTTTAAATCGACAATTAAGGAAAAATTTGTACCCAGAAACTCAACATTTTTTATTGAAAGTTTAAAAACTGCACAGTTACTTAGATTAAATTAAATTGCCATAATTTATGTATCGAATATGTTTCTTCACTTTAAAAAATGTTGATTTTAAAATTTATTCGTAAGATAGACTCGGAATTCATCGAACAAATTAAGAGATCAAATTTTGTATGAATTGTAAAAAAGCTGTGGAATGTTTTTAAAAATATGTAGGTAAAGAAACACTAAATAATAAAGTCTTTTTCCATAGAGACCACGACTTCTGAAACACATTTTTATTTATTATTCCCGATACACTTACTATATCTATTAATTATGAGTATGAAATTTAAATTTGGAAAAGAAAATAACGCTAATTACCTTGTAGTTTCAAATGTAAACGTCGTTACTTATAAATTATGGTAAGCTAAATATATAATAGATCAATAAAATTACACATTTCTTACTAAAATTCTGTTGATATAATTAGTTGATACAAACTGTTCAAAATATTTCTATTTTTAATTAATAATATATTTTGTAACATGTAGGTGTAGAAATAAAAGTTCTTTTGACGAAAAAGGCTGGTAATTTAAAAAATTACAACCATCAAGTATTTATATTTATATGGTGCAAATTACGTTGCACTAGTATGTTTTAGGAATTCGCACTGTCCTGGATCGTTTTATTTTTTTCGATCATTGGATCCGCTACGTCGGGAACGAGACCTACGATTTCGGCTGCCACTGCGCGATCGCCTTGACCTGAAAAGAAATAATATATTTCATTAATATTTTTTCTTCGAAGTTATCAAATTTAAACTATTAGGAATTCATTTTCAGTGTTAATCGCTTCGGCAGTTTGATCATGTCCTTTGCGAAAAGGAGACTCTGTTTCCAGGCTCGACTTTTACAAAGGAATTCAACTCGGCCTCATTTTCATCATTAGGAAAATAAATAGATATTGAACTTAAAATTAGGAGCTTCCAAGAGTTTAAAAGGGTTTATAGAGAATTTAAAAGTATTCACAATAATTTAAAAAATACGAAAGAATTTTAAAAAATTCAAAACAATTCAAAAATATTCCATGAAATCCTTTAAAAAGTACCTTTTTCCTCGACTATGACTACGAGATCGAGATCTTCTTCTGTCTTTGTCTCTGCGATCACGATCCCTGTCTCGATCACGATCTCGTTCTCTTTCTCTGTATCTCGATCGACTTCTGTCTGACCTTTCTCGATCTCTATCTCGAGGCTCCCTGTCCCTGTCTCTTCCCCTGTCCCTCTCCCTATCTCGGTCTCGATCTCTTGTCCTGTCTCTATCCATCATTGTTTCTCGTTTCTCTCTGCGTCTTTCCTCAACTGTTTTCTCTAGCTCAGCCAATTTCTCCCGGATTTTGATGAACCCAAGATGCAGTTTGCCACCAAAGTGATCAGCCAGTCGCCTATCGTTGTCATGGATTCCAAGGTAGGCACTGCATACCTCGCAGACTCTCAGCTTTTGTTGCTGATAACTCGAAGCTGGCATGCTGTTTCGGTATTCTTGCTCTGCTTCATTTTTCTTTTTTCGCAGCTCGTCGATCTCCCCCATCAATTTCATTGACTCTTCTACGAATCCTTCCTCTCCTAACTGTTCAGCCTTTGCAAGTTTTTTACCAATTTCTTCAGCGAGAACGTGGACACTATTCGCTTTAGCTGTCACTTCTGCACTTAGCACATCTTGAGTTGCGGCCAGTCTTTTCTTTGCTGTCTCTGTCCGACTATCGCAATCAGCGATAAAGTTTTGCAAGTGCTCCATTGCCTGAAAAATTAAAAAGGAATGAGTCAATTTATAGAATTACCGGAGTATTTTTCTACGAAAGAAAAATCCTACATTGCTGATGTCTCCTTTTAATAAGAATAATATTTAGACTTACATCAATATCGTAGAAGTGATCCTTCTTCTTCTGAGCAGTCTCGAAGTCAGCCCGAAGGGCCAAGTGGTGAATCTGGGGGCATTCTCCCAGGTCCATGCGCTGCGATTCACAAATTATAAAAAATTAATGAACGTCTTAGCAAGTATCGTGGCATTTTGCCATTTCTAAATACAATTATTCCCTTTCAAAATTGGCATAAACCTCTCTTTAGACATCTAACCTTTTCTGGAGACAGAAATACGAAATATACAAAGTTATAACATGTAAAAGCAGACCCTCTACGACATTACTAACTGTTAACGGTGAAATAATTTAGAATGAGAACCCGATTTTGCTTTTAGTGCGAAAAATGCTAAGAAGGTAATTCAGACTTACAAAGTAAATTGCACCTTTGCGTCGTTAACTCTCTCGTATATGCCAATAGAACGTTTACGAAGAGCTAATGGCCAGTAGTTCTGGTATGGGGTAGAGTAATTGAATCTCGTTAATACAGAAAAACCTCATTGATTGAACTTAGATTTTAGGCAGAGTTAACGAAATAATGTCTAGAGATAGAAATTTTTTGATTTCACTTACAGAGTGGCAACCCTCTCCGCCTGACGCGACAATGCGATGACAACGATGCTACAATCAGCACACACCTTAAGTTTACAATTTACATCTTCACATGGCTATCAGACATCTTACAGCCTAATATTGTATTAAATTATTACGTATCGGACAATTCGTCCTACGTCTCACTTAATCATTTATTTTAAAAAATCGAATTAAATACGTACATCCAATGATGAGGGAATTTTTGAAACAGCACTGGCATGTCGTGTAATTCCACCTAATACTGTATCTTCTTCGAGCCACTTGATCTTTTTTGCTCTTCTTTATCTCGAACATTCACAAATTGCCAAAATAATCGAACAGATACTTGACGAATAAAAAAATTAATTTAAAAAAATAGTTTGAAAAATCAGTTTGTAGAAAATCACACGTGCTTTCAATAAAAGCTCTTTCCTCTTCTAAGTATGTACTTCGTGTGAGATTGAAAGAAGTCGATAGACAGTAGGGGATTATTCTGTGCGGAAAGTTTGTTACCAATTTAAGAATAACCACAAAACATGCAATCTACATCAGTAAACTAAACAGTAAAATAAAAAAGTAGATAGGAATAGTAGGGTGGCCACTTATATTTTAGAAAAAAAAATCTCAATCATTTTCCAGTTATAGAAATTGTTTTTTGTCATCAAAATATAAAAGCTTCTGGTTATTTTTTCAGTAATATGGAAAACAAAATTACGTACAAATATATGGAAGCATTCGTATTTTTGAGTTGTAGTCATACAATACATCTTTAAACAATCTTTCGAATTTTTTGTACATGTTAATTTCGCTCTTCTCCGATCAAGTGACCACCCTAAATAAAGAAAGGCACAACTGGAAGAAAAAGAGGAAGTACTGAGAGCTGAATGTGGCGAACGTTCTTCTAACTTAAAATTTCTCTAATTTAAAAATAAATACATGTTCTTGAGAAAAGAAGACACTTTTCTGCACGTGTGTTTTTGGCAATTCGCGAGTATATTACTTACAGGAGAGTGCTTCTTTTTTGTGAACCCGCATGAATATCCTCCCCAAAAAAATTATTTTTACACACATACTCACAGCGAATTTACTCCTATCTCCCATAAACGGCAACAATACGATATCATCTTGCGAATTAATGTAACGCTACTCACCGAAGCGCATTAGAATAGGCCTCTCGAGGTCTGGGAAATAATTTTCTAGCTTCTCGATCTCGTCACCACTTGGGTGAAAAGATCGAAGCGAATTCCATGATTTTTTTTTCTTCTAATTATCACCTAATGCCTTAATTATGTTAAATAGATCAATGGTAGATGTAATACGTACGTCCTTCTTGTTTTCAGTACTTACAGTAACGCGCTTGTGAGAGTGACAAGAACAACGAGACATACGAGTGGACAATATTCGTAACGATATTGTACAATGGATCGGATTGGAATTGCATTTTCCAGACGCTCTGGAAATAGAACTGCAGTCGCATCGATATTAGTCAACCGTAAATCATCTCTTGAAATAATCTCGTTTCCAACATTTCTTGTTGAAACTTTTAATATAAGTTTATTTAGATTCTTGAGCAAATCCTGTGATTAAAACCTACGCGACTGCACACTTGACGCAATTCAGAAAATTCACTGTTCAAATTATGCCTATCTTCCAGTTTATAATACAGGATAGTAACAAATAGCCAGACTTATTTTAAACTTTATGACATTTATTGCTCCAGAATGAATTGTATAAGAAAAGGCCATTTTAAAAACGATTATTGAAATTAATACTGGAAATTAATTGTGCATAATTGACCTTCAGTTGGAAATTTTTAACATTTCCTTGAATTAAAAGTTGAATTTTATTTTCAGTGCTATTTGTAGAAAATTGTATTTTTTGCATAGAACAGACTTGATTTTAATTGTGTTAAAAATTAAAAAGAAAAGTATTTGAACGCGGTACTTTCATCACGATTTTAGCTCCGTAACGCGAGTAATTATCTATTTAATAGGTACACGACCGTGATATTGTTTACTGTCGAATATTTAATAATAAAATTAAAATAATTAAAGTAAAGTCACAAAATTAAGAAAAAAAATTATCAGAAATAATTTTTATAGTCGAATAATCGAATGTATTAGGCTCCGGAAGTTTATCACAAGAATTGAAATAGGTTTAGAAACTCTAAACCACTTCAAGATATAATCTTAAATATTCTCTTGGAAAAGAAACAATTAAAAGTAGTGAAAAATCGTGATCCCAATGAAATTAGGACCTCCACGAGGAAAAATCTATAAGTGTATACAGAGGAATTTTAAATGACCCCAAGTGCACCATTTGAAGTTAGTATACTCACTGTAGATGAGAGTATCTCGTGTGGGCAGCATGCTAACAGGAAACTCTTGCAGACTTTCGGATCCGAGTATTTGACTTGAAATTTGTTATTCTCACCTTTAAAAAAAACGAAAAATCATGAAACTTGAATGCAGTTTCAATACATACGACGTATAGATAGGCGGTCGATACAAGTTTATAGAGTTAGGTCACCATCTTGTAGCTTGGTCAGCAGCTTTTCGTGTTTTGAAGACGATGTGGCAAAGTAGTTTTGGAGTTTATTATAAGATGTATAAATTGTGCACTTACCATTTCGTCCTGTGCCCATTAACTGATCGATCATTGCCCTCATTTGATCGTGGGCCGTCATTGTTAGGCTGTAATTTCACCAAATTCAGCCAAATTTGCAGACGCAATCAACGGCAACGTCCTCAACTGCACTGTAGCTACTGCAACTATTAACAACCAGTGTTGCCACTGTTACTTTTGTTGCTCCGAAATTGGTGAACAGTGCTCTAAAGTTGGCTCCCTGCGTGTGCAGCACTTGTTGTTTCCCACTGGAGAAATTCTGCCATTGGCTGAAATCTGGTGCGCGGTTCGAAAGCGAATTGATTTAATTCGATTTTGAATCGCTTGCCAGATTCAAAATCAGATTACAGCCAATAGCAGAATTTTTCCAGTGGGAAGCCAATTAGCCAATTTTGAGAGCACTAGCTTGTGAATGCACCTTAATATCCGAAGAATCCGCATGTTGTTTACTGATTAGTGATTAGTGATTACTAATAATAGTAATAATAAGATATAATAGATCTCTAATAAATATGGAAAACGTGGATTTCCAAGTCAGAATATCGAGCCTCGATAAGGTGCATATTTCATCAAAGTTAATAGTTTCAATATACTAATGTCCATGTTGTCCGCCAAATTTATAACCTCTCGCTGTAAAAAAACGTGGTAATTTTACAAAAAGATGTAAAAATAATATGTTCAAAGTTGTAATTTCACATTATCTCAATGTAAAATTTAACAATTGAATATAGAAGTCATGCGTTAATAATTGCAAGTTTTTAAAATAAAATTGCAAAATTACCGCAACAATCATAGTAGAAGGTTTATAAATCGATAGGTACTTTTATGTCTAATTTTTACAGTGAGCTGTTGAAAAAAATATGTAAATTTTTTAATTATTTAATAGAAAAACTATAGTCTTCCTTAATTTATTGTTTGTTCGATAGGGCAAAGGTCTCTTCGCGCTTCGATCATTCAAAGAAGGTGATATTATTCTGGAAGAAAAGCCATTTGTTTGTAGTCAATTCTCGTGGAATGCTGATTATGGTTATTCCGCATGTGATAATTGCTTGAGTCCACTTGAAAATGCAGAAGAAAATGCTCGCCGGCTTACTGGAAAACGTGATATAATTTTACCGTTTCCAGAATGCTGCGAAACAAAAAAAGAGTCGATTGTAGAGTGCGAAGCTTGTGGAAAAAAATATTGCAGCAGTGAATGCAAGTTTGAGGCATTACAAAAGTATATAATAATTATTATTGAAAATCATTTAATCGTTAGATTTTAATATACATATTAAGTTTTCATGCTCAATAATTTTATAATGTTTTAGATATCATCAAATTTTATGTCTGCAATCTAGAGAGAAAAACGAATTTCATCCACTCGTGCAATTAAACGAAACATGGAAACAACTTCATTATCCTCCAGAAACTGGATCAATAATACTCCTTGCCAAAATGGTTGCATTAGTGAATCAATCCTCCGACAAAAATAGAATAAAATCTATTTTTTCTCAGTTTTGCCACCGGACGACCAATGAAACAGAAGAAATTGCACACAACCTACTCGGAGAAAAATTTATTGGTCAAATTGACGTTTTAAGACAAAGCATGCAGAATGCTTTAAACACTGAATATGTGGAGCACGTAAGTCACAGAAAAAGAGAATAACTTCTAAAAAATGACAAACTGATCATTTATTTGTAATAAATTAAATTTTAGTGGTTTACACCAGAAGGATTTAAAAGTTTGTTGGCCTTAGTTGGTACAAATGGACAAGGAATTGGTACAAGTGCATTTAGTCGTTGGGTAAAAAATGTAATTGCGCTCAAATTACCTGACGATCAAACAATGCAAGTAGACAAATTCATTGACAAAATTTACGATGATATGGAAGAAGGTATTTAACTTTATTTTCTTTCAAGTTTTCTTTTGCCTTGTATAAGCAGCAATGAAAATACTTCTTTTTTACTTTCAGTTGTTGGATCATTCCTTAATAACGAAGGTTCAGGTCTTTACATTTTACAGTCGACGGTGAACCACAGTTGTATTCCAAATGTTGTAGTTGAATTCCCTTATTCGAACAGCACTTTGGTATTAAAAGCAATTCGAGATATTCAACCCGATGAAGAAATTTATATTTCCTATCTGGACGAATGTTTTTTAGAAAGAAGCAGACACTCTCGACAAAAAGCTTTAAGTTCTCAATACTTGTTTCTTTGCAAATGTAATAAATGCTTGTCCCAGGCTGATGATCCTGATATTTCATCGGAAGAAGATTTTGATGATGACACGTCCGATTAAAATCATCATTTTATCTAAATTTGTATGAAAATAATTATTAATAATTATAAAAATAGAATTATTATTATATTTTATAAAACACAAGTTTTTGAATAATTAATAATCTGTATTATTGATAATAAAGATATGAAATTTATTTTATTTATTTTAAAACACTTCTAGTAGTTTCAATTTAAAAAGTTGCATTATAAACATCTTTAATAATTGTTTCAAAATTCGAATAAGGGTTGATTTTCTGCATATGTATGTATATGTATTCTCAGGGTTGAGTAAGTAAAATACCCTAGGTAAATTACATGGTTTTTTACAGTCACTGCACAACCCTGTGTATTCTGGAGAATGTTTAAAGTCAACTTCCCAAGCATCGCGAAAGCGATGAATGTGATTGGTGGAAGTGTCTACATACTTGCGTACAAATCCGATCTTACGATTTTCACTTTTTCCCCTCCCCCTTGATTTTCTCTGTATGCTTGTGATGCCAATGTACAATTGTGAATGGCGTACGTATTTCGTCGCACACCACACTGAGAAACTTAAAGCTGTGCCGACACTGCCGACTCATCGCCTTAAAATTTTCTGCAAAAATAACATTATATTCCTTCCATTCGGATAATTAAAAGTGTCGGCAAAATGATTATAACGTTAAAAAACCTGCAGCAACAAACGTTTACCGTTGAAATTGAGCCTTCGAAAACGGTGAGTGAAAAACAAGGGCCGGAAAGATAGTTTGGATTTGAAACGAAATCATTATTTTCTAACACAAATTGCGTTTATTGTAGGTAAAGGACCTCAAAGAAAAAATAGAAGCTCAAAAAGGACTTCCCGCCCAACACCAAAGGTTGATATATGCCGGTAAGCAAAATTCTATTCCTTTATATAACCTCACTTATTTCCTTTAATGAGATCCACGCTATTATGTTTGCTATAGCTTTCTCGTCTTTCGCTTTCTTCTGTTCCTGGTTTCTAAACGTTACCATTAACTTTATTTGCCTGGGTCTATTTGACTTTGGATGAATGAAAGATCTTCAAATATCCTGAGTCATGTTTTGTGTATGTGTTTAATTCTGCTCAATTTTATAAATGAATATTGCTTTTCAGGAAAAATATTAACGGATGAGCAACCCCTGACAGAGTATAATATTGATGAGAAGAAGTTTATAGTTGTTATGGTTTCGAAACCTAAAGCTGGAGTCAGTCCAAGCACGAGCGAAGATGTCAAAGCTGATGGCGATGGCAGCAAAGAACAGACAAAACCAAGGTATTTTTCATGTTTCTGTATCTATAATCTATAATAACGATAATAAGAAAAATAAGATTAGCGCATGTTATGTTTTTTAAAAATATCATTACACATCGGCAAGGTATTTACATTTACTTTTAAAGTCCAATGATATATACATGTATAGAATGTATACATTCTACCTGTAACTACTCTCCATTATAAATCTCTAATTTTGCGATTTTCTTGAGAATTTTTGTTGATTTATAAAGAAATTTCCTAAGAAAAGTGTAAAATTACACTAAGAATCATTCGTCTTAAAATACCAATGATTCATATGGGAAATTTACACGAAGATTGTATTAGAAATCATGATAAAATTATACTGATATATAATGGACATTTACACTAGTTTATGTAATTCTACATTCATTCTAGACGAAATATACATGTTTTTATTTAAATGTTGTTTAGTTAAATGAAAAATGACTCTTTAATCGACTTTGTAAGATGTCGAAAGACTTCATTGTCTTAAAATTAATTTTGTTTAAATGTGAATTTGAAGATTAATAAAATAAATATTTAATTTCAGCATAGCAACGCAACCTAGTCCAACCACTGGGGCACAGACAACATCTCAACCAGCTCAACCAACTGCAACGCAACAGGCGGATCAAGCACAGCCAACTATAACAATAACGGGCCCAGAAGGTCAAGCAGAAGGTGCACTGCTTACGGGCGAACAGTATACTGTAATGGTCAACAACATTATGGAAATGGGGTAAGCATTTCTAAAAACTGACATAATTTCCAGTCAAAGATGTCAAGTAGAACCAAATAAGTCTTAAAAATTAAAAATAGTCTTGTATTAAAATGGAATCCTATTCTTTTCTAGATATCCTCGAGAGCAAGTAGAGCAAGCCTTGCGGGCGAGCTTTAATAACCCGGACAGAGCTGTAGAGTACCTTTTAACAGGAATTCCTTATCAACTATTGGATGAAGCTGCTGAGGAGCAAGTGGAAGCCCAGGATCCAATTGCTGCTGCTGCTGATCAAGGTGCTGATCCGCTTGCCTTTTTACGATCCCAACCACAGTTTCAGCAGATGCGACAAGTCATCCAACAAAATCCACAGCTATTAAATGCTGTCCTGCAGCAAATCGGCCAAACCAATCCCGCTCTTCTCCAACTCATTTCCCAAAACCAGGAGGCGTTTGTCCGCATGCTTAATGAACCTGGTAATTAATAATGTACATAAATACTTTCTTAAATTCGCTGAGCAACAGGTTTTTAAGTTTAAGTAAACTAAATAGGGGCATTAGTCTTTGTTCGGTTAAATATAGGTTTTTGGCAAAGTGCCTCCTTCAATCGCATCTGATAAATCGGGTTGTTTACCGAAATTCGCAAGTCATTTCAAGAGGACAAAGACTTTTATGTTTTTGAAATCGTGAATAAACTTCAAGAATTTTTGTTTTGTTTTTTTTGTTATTTTTATTAATTTTATTAATTAATCATTTTTATAATAGCAGCTGCTGGAGGAACGGCAGCAGCAGGAGCCCCAGTCGCAGCAGCAGGTAACGTAGGAGCAGTTCCTGCCCCAGGAAGTGGGGCTGCAGGAACTACTCCAGCTGTCATCCAGATCACTCCCCAAGACAAGGACGCCATCGATAGACTGAAAGCCCTTGGATTTCCAGAACACCTCGTCGTACAAGCTTATTTTGCATGCGAAAAGAACGAGAACCTTGCTGCCAATTTTCTACTCGCCCAGAGCCTTGACGAGTGAAAGGGAGAAATGGTAATGCGATATAAAATTAGGAATCTGGTACAGAACGGGTATCACTTTGTTGTTGAATTAGGAAGGTGCATTTGACCTTTTTTTTTTTAACTCTTTTGCATCAATCGGTCGTGTCTCCCACAATTCCCAACCAATAATCGATTTGTCGAACAAGCAGGCCAAATCCAGGAATTCATTGACAATCGCACAAATTTAAAATCGAAAGAATGTTTTTGGAAAACCCTCTTAGGATCGAAATTATGAACTGTCGACTTTTAATGCGATTATAATTATTATATATATTTAATCGATTATAATAACAAAAAGATCATTAATTTGTAAAACAGAAAAATCGTTTTCAGGGGAATTTTAAACTTTTGTTGCGTGGATGAACCCAACGAGAACACAAGAAGATATAGGCACATTTAATGAGTGATGTGTGCGTATGTGTGAGCTTCAGCGTGCAGCACGCCCACGCTCTTGTTTGCTTGGCGTGCGTCTATAATGTATTTGTATATATGTATATACGTCTTGTGTTTTCATTGGTTTTTCCTACGCAACTTAGACGTTGTTTACATTTCTCAAAATTTTGATATTTTCGTCCAAGTCTTAACTTCAAAATTTGATTTCTTCATTTTACTTGATAAAATGAGGAATTTAATTATGTGGACATAATTTGGATCCAACATACTTACGGTTATGCATCAGTTATCTAATCCTTACTTTACCGGGACTTCTTCCTCTGCAATGCCATTTTTACATTTATTAAGATATCGATTTAAATATTTCTAAAATTAATGAAAATATACTAAATTAAGTAGAAATGGCATTGCAGGGAAAAAGTGACGGTGAGATAGGGATCGAATAACTAACACAAGGTCTTAAATAATAAAATAATATTAAATGATAAAATAACGGTATAAGAACAATGAATAGTTCGACAAGTTTCTTAAGTTTGTGTACAGCGACAGATGCATTGAACTATCTAATCTGTATTTATTAACCGTTCGCGGTTAAGTTAGAAAGCCTAATTTTTCTCAAGGACTCATCTATATACCTTCACATTATATGGAATGTGTATAGAGCTAATCTTTGATAATTAAGAATGTTACAAGTTTCATAATTAACAAAATAAATTAATAAAAGTGCAGATATTTAAAGAGATACATATAAGCAAGCGCCACTTAGAAAAGTAAAAATTAAAAATTTAACGAAAAGGTAGCACGCACGAGGCAATTTAATAGCTGTGCATACTTTTCTCATATTTTTGTGGCTGCGAGTTACATTTGTTGACAAGACTCGACTGCTTTTTTTGTATTTCTTAAGGAGAAATATATTTTTTACGGTTATGCACAGATACCTATTTTAGTTTGGTTTTTCAACCAGGGAAAGTGATCATTATCAATTTAACGTTGTGGATATGATTGAATAACACCAGAAAACTGTATAAGGATGATAAAAATAAATTTGAATAAATGTTTAGATTAAACATTGAGGATTAAACTTTCAGGAATTGTGTAATAACTTTCAGCTTTTACGTAACATTTTAACTAGAGCGACAGAACGAAATTTTCACAAGAAATTCAGAAGAGTCTCAGTATATTAGAAAAAATATTTCTGTGTTATAGATATCTTTATTCAGGGAAAAATGTTTTCTACACTTTTTAATCGTTTACTCTCACTTTAACAATTAAAGCGTTAATAATAAGTGGGCATTTATTAATGCTTTCTTTTTCAAAATTAAACTACGAGTTTGGTCCTACAAAGCAAAGACACTTGTAATACTTATACATACATATATAGAATCAATAAATACTTTAAGATTTTCAAATAAACGAGATGTATTATTTTTATTCAACCTAAACACTTCAGGGGTCTCTTCAACCCCCTTCACCAGGAATTTTGATTTTTCATCCAGGTAGCTCAATATATTCTCTTTTTGTAGTTTTTCTGGTACAAAAAGGAGTAAATATAGAAATCTCCGATAAAGAAGGCATTATACCAGTCATTGTTGAAATAATTTTGGGTCATTTAGAAGCCGTTGAGCAATTTTTAAACAAAGAAGTTCTAATAAAAGCAAAAACCTCCTTATAAGCTCTCACTCTTTAATTGCTTCATTCTTTTAAAGGTTTCGATTATTAAATAAGGACTGTGAATCTTTACTTCTGAGTCATTAAAAAATACTATCAACTATTGTCCTCATTTTTGTTTTTGTCTTGTGAGTTGCGTGAACAGTGAACCCACGCAAACCCACGTGAACCGAAGACAAGTGCAGATCATTTGCGCGTGATTGCGCTATTGATAGTCTAACTGTGCATAGTTTCAGGTTTATTTTTTATAAGATGATCAATTACGCAATAAATTTTGTGTAAGGATGACTTTGAAAAGGTCCACGGATTATCGAGAAGAAATTAAATTTCCAAAAAGATGGCTTCAAGAATAGCAGCGAGTGCTACGGTTCGAGCTGTCAAAGGAAGAAGAATTCTTCCAACCCGAGCTGCTCTCGTTTTAGTAAGTCTTCAATGCTTATTTTCACTTTCAGTTCAATTATTTTCTATTTACTCTCCGTCATTTCTTACTTTTCAAAAGATATCATTCAAAAATTAAATTCTCACGTAATATTATTTGAACATAACCTCACTCTTCTAACAGAAGTATTTTGGTACTTCCTTTGATAAATATATATTCAAATGAAAGAATAGCGATAAATAAATATTGATAAAGGTATCCTGTAAGTAGAAAAAATTCAAATTAAAAATTAAAACTATGAAAAATTAGATAACAATCTTTCAATTTGTTTAGTGTTTTATTCACTATTCTTACCCTAAAGGTACGTTTTTATCTGGTTCCTAAATGTTTATATTTATAAAAAAGAAATGTTCAAACATTTTTCTTTGTTATACAATTTTAGAACCAGATAAAAGAAATTTTTTAACTCGATATCGCAATACAAGTAGAAATGACATTACAGAGAAACAAACGATTGAAAACTTGTTATATAAAGAAACAAACGAGATTTTAATATGTGTATTTCTTTATTCCAGACGTCAAATGCAGTAAAAAAAGTAAAAGAAATACTCAACGAGAAGCCGGAGTGTGTAAGTTCCAGTTTCAATTTTCCTTGTAAATAATAGCGATTGCTTGGCAAATAGATAACAATAATGTGATTTATCTTTGCAGATTGGACTCAAGGTTGGAGTAAAGCAACGTGGTTGCAACGGACTTAGCTACACATTAGATTATGCGACTGAAAAGAGCAAACTCGACGAAGAAGTACTTCAGGATGGCGTTCGTGTGATAATTGACAGAAAAGCTCAGCTTTCACTTTTAGGTACAGAAATGGATTACGTAGAGTCTAAATTAAGTTCCGAGTTTGTATTTAATAATCCAAATATCAAAGGGACTTGTGGGTGCGGAGAAAGCTTTTCTGTGTAGAAACAAATTTGAGTAGTACTGAATATTCTGTACAAATGCTTAAACGGCTATCACGAATAGCAATATTTAGTGAATCTAGGAAAAATATTTTTGAATTTCTATTTAAGTAAATTCCTAAAAAATTTACTCAATTTATAATGGAGTCACTTAATATTTTTGTTACTGAACCCATTTCTTTATTGTTGGAATAAAGAGAAGAAATACATCTGAGGCTGTAGATAAATCAGATTTATTAGAATGTTGTTGGACTGTTTATTTTTATATATGCAAAAATAAAATTTAAGGATATTTGATCAAAGTTTTAATTTCCAAATTCGATTTCATTTATTGTTGGGTTTAGAATTTGGATTTCACATCCTTAAAATAAGTTTTACATGATGTTCAGTTGTGATTCTAGGTGATTATTGTGCATAAATCTGTCAGATTTACTAGCAAATTATCTTGTTTATAAACCACATTAAAAAGGTGCCTTTTTATTTGTGTGTGTATTGTAATATATAATGGCAATAGCTTAAAGATTAATTTATTTTAGACAATTATGTGGAAATAGTCATCTTACAAATACGATGCGTTGTACGACTGTAATGAGAAAATAAAGCACACTTTAAGTAAAAACAAATTTCTACTCTTTGAATTATATCCTCAATCAAAATTTGTAATATATTTCGAAACTCGCGCCAAAAGAAGTAAAAACGCCATCTTATGACGTGATTGGTCAATTCATGGACAATTTTTTTCGCCGCCGTTTTGTTTATTGGCAACCCTGCTAACAGAATTCTTTTTCTACAGAAACATGTTCAGAGCATTTCAAAGAAAACATCTGTGCATCTATGACAATACTTAGTTGAGTTAGTTAATGATTAATTTAATATTTTATAATTTGTGTCAGACCTTGATAAATCTATCCTCTCGTAGACATGGATTGTGTGCCAGATAAAAAGATTCATCAAAAGATTTTAGCCTTAATCAACAAAATTAAGCACGGGTAAAACAATTGCGTCATACTTTATTTTGGAGTATATTTTAATAATTTAAGTTAATTTTTAAAGAAAGAGTATGTTTTATTTTATTTTTAGAGAAATTGAAGGCACGTATGAAATTGTTGTAGCCACTGTTTCAGTTTTGAAAGAAATAATTACGCATACAGAATGGACCACAGCAAAGTAAGTTTTCCTCAATTTGTACTTTTAACTGAGAAATTGGAAGTGGATTAAAATTTACCTAAACATGTGGTAAAAAATTTTGTGAGTAGAACTTGGTTTCAAGATCCTTAAATTCTTCTTTTTCTCGCAGATCGGTTATGGATTTGGTCAGATTAAATGGGAAGTACCTGATTGAAGCAATTCCTTTAGAAGCCTGCATTGGAAATATGGTTCGACGTATACTGCATATTATAAGAGATGAATACTCTTCAGAATTAAAAAATAAAACTGAGGAAACCGATCCTCAGGAATCGCTCCATAAAATTCTTACCTCAATGGACGATCGAGATATTGATTTTAATATCTCTGTACCTTCTCTCAAAGAAGCCCTCGTCGAGCATATAAACGAATTCGAAGTCGAATTAGAAATATGGTAAGAATTTCATAAATATTTCTTCAAACATTTTTTCCTGCTTTTAACTAATCTACGATACAATATATTTTTTTAATTTAGTGCCGAAAACATCACACAGCAAGCTTCGGAGCACATTCACTCCAACGAAATTATAATGACCATTGGTCGGTCTGCATTAGTAGAAGAATTTTTTAAGAAAGCTGCACAAACTAGAAGTTTTGAAGTAATAGTAGCTGAAGGTGGATCCGACCTAAATGTAAGTTTAGCATTGAAGAATGTTAATATTTAATAAAAGAAATATTTGTAAGAACATAGGGTCAATATAATACGTTTATTTTCTATTTCAGGGTCACGAAATGGTAGCGAACCTCGCGAAGGCAAAAATTAAGACAACCTTAATTTCAGATGCTGCTATTTTTGCTATGATGTCTCGCGTAAATAAAGTCATAGTAGGAACTCATACGGTTATGTTAAACGGAGGCCTTAAAGCAATTTCCGGGACGCATACTGTTGCACAAGCTGCCAAACACTATTTCGTTCCAATCATGGTCTTGTTACCTCTCTACAAACTTTCACCTGAATACTTATGCTCATACGAGCAAGATGGCTTCAATAAGTATCTTTCCCCAAGTCAAGGTGTTATTAAAGCTGACAATATCCAACTAATGGATAAAATTCGTGCTTTTAATCCTGCTTTTGACTACGTACCCCCTGAGCTTGTCACTTTATTTATTTCTAACACGTAAGTTTTATTTAACCAAAAATACGAATTACTAACAAGACATCTAACAAAAATAATTTATATATTTCTTTTTCAGCGGAGGAAATGCTCCCTCGTATATCTACAGATTGCTTAGCGAGTTGTATCATCCGGATGACTATGAACTTTAAGGACATGTGGTAATTACCATATAAGCAAATTCAGATTATCTGATTTTTTAAACTAAAAACTGAAAAACACCGGGTAATATAAATTTTTTCAATGAGAAGTAACAAATATCCTTAATCAGCTCAAATTATTTTTATGTAACCAATTTCTGTGAGTATTTATCTGTAAATTAACTGATTCAGTGCTGAAATCCTTTAAAACACAGATTTATACATTGTTTTTTAAATAAAACATTTCAAATTCAAGATGCATTTATAATCAGTCTTTTATTGTACATCACATAATCGTAAGTGTAAGATTATCATGTACGTTAAAAAATTAATTTATTACTTAACAATTCATCTCCAATCAAACAGCAATTGCACTCACTTGATCCACCTGTTTCTATACAATGTACTTAATTACTTATTTACAATAAGAGTAACCTCTTGGCTTTGAGCCTTGAGGCTACACGTACGGGTTCCAATTACTGCCATCTTCGGGATGTAAGGAATTTGATACTAATAGAACGACATCCACTATCCACCAGATGCCTATGCCACCTAATGTTAATAATTTACCTACGGCAGTACCTGTTTGTCCAAGACAAAAACGGTCCATGCCGAGAAATCCTAAGAGTATACTGTAGAGCAAAGTCGTTGTAAAATAGTGTCCACTGTATTTTATGCAGGGCACGCCCTCACGAAAAAAAGTCCTATGTCCATGGCACTCGATATCTGGTAAAACAGTGCAGGACACTTTTGTTTTTTCTACATCTTCATATCTGGCACCACCAAACTGGAATATTTTTAAAACACATTTAAACTTATATAAAATTCTCCTTTGTAGTTATTTTGAGGTTACGTATAACAAGTTTCAGAATATATATACAACATTAATGATTCAGAATCTTTAAATTAAAAAACAATTAACGTATATAACTAAAGATTCATTTTATATACCTTTACACAGCCATAACCTGTTTCTTCCTTCGCAGTTTTATTTCCCTTGTGATCAAGTGGTTCTTCACATTCTATAAACTCCTTGGGTCTAAAAAGAGAACACAATTCTACTTTTCCTTTACACAGATTGTATGCTAGAGAGTCTGAGGTAAACATTTACTCTTTTTTCATACAAATAATATTTTTTACTTTGCAAACAACAAGAATAGGATTAAATAACAAAAGCAAAACGCAACAATCAAAAGAAAGAAAGGGAGCTTTCAATACGTCAAATGTACAATAACATTATTGTTGTACAAGTGACAGGTGTTCATTTGAAGGAATACTTACAAAAATTTGCACAAAACTAAAGGCCCCTCAGGTCTGTATTCAGGTTGTGGCTCAGTAGTTTTATTTGCAGCTGTTAGTACCAAGGATTGTGCAAAATTCGAGAGGAAATAAACACAAATTGTGAACCCAAAAGCTAACCTCATGTTGCGAGATTCGTCATTTTACTCGTGAATGGAATGTGAAACGCGCAAAGTTGCTTACTCTTTTTACCCTTTTTGTTTAGAATTTCACATATTCTATGAATGATTCCCCACTGTTACATACTCACGCATGTGGTATACACCCACACTGTCAAATTTTCTAGAATGACAGGAGAACTCCGTAGAAAGAGCCAATCAGCATTCAGCTTTGCATATCAATTAGCATTGCTGCCAATGTTAACACCAAAATGAAGGCATCAATTTACATATTTAAATTTGATTATTTCAAGGCTACATTACATTGAAAATATCCATTGATTATTCTAAATACTATATATTTTTTAAAAATATTGTAGAACATTTTGTTTAGTTATTTTCAAAGCATTTTCATTTGACAGGTTGAAAGTTTTTAATTCAAATGTTGGCAGCATGTGCACAGTGATTTTTTGGGAAATCTCGGAATTTTCAGTGGGCTTTGCTTTTGTATTTTGTATTATCGTCGGTCGTGTTGTCGGGAGCGGAGCTCTAACATATATTGTGAATGATTAGGAGTAAAAGTGGTTAAAATTGTTCGAAGGAAAGTTTGCAGGTTCCTAATTTACTTGATACTGTCTTTGGAAAAACAAAGGTCACATTAATATTCGTAAATATGGAGGACAGGGTGCTTTTTAATCCGCATAAGCTACCTCCCCAGGCCTTAGGCCTCGAAGCTCTGCACAAACTTTGCAAAGATATTTATCCTGACCAAGGAAATCCTCTCACTGTTACGGCTATTGTCAAGTACTGGTGAGTACAAAAAAATCTTTCGTCACCACCATCTCATAGCCTAAAAAGCGATTCTATTATGGTTTACTGTTCTTTTGAAGACAAAAGAGAGCACAAACTTTTTGTTTGCAGATAATTTTCTATAGAAAAGTCAAGAAAATTATTGTTATACACTTTTTATTATTGATTTTCATACAACATATTCATAGGAATTTTTTGAACGAAATTTCAAACTATATATTTTGCTCCGAAATTCAAATAAATTTTTCTCACGTGCTTGTCAAATTTTAATGTGATTGAAGTTCTTAAAATTCAAATGAACCAATGTTTGTTTGTTTTGTTCTAAAATTTAGACACTATAGTTTTCAGAAGGAATTATATTAACCTTCAGGCATTAAATTATTATTCTTCAGACTAAATAAATAGAAATATAAACAGTAGAAAACGAAATTGTTTTGGATTCAAAATGTAGTATAAATTAATAGCTAAATTAATTTCAATGCACACCTCTTTACCGGAACTGAAAATAATTATGTATATAAGAAACTCATATGTAATACATTTTTTGACTTTTAGTTGGAACAATATTTCTGAATAAAATATATTTGGGAAATGTCTTTTGTTAATTTAAAGGTTCAAAACTTTTGCACATAAATTTTAAGAATTGATAGTGATAAGAATATTTTAAATTGATGTTAACTTGATGTTATCTTATTTGCTGTGTAAAAAGAATAAGCATTATTGAAGAAAATTGCTATGTTCCAAAATTTCCTCCTATTTATATCAAACTAATCTGCAAAAAGCTATTCTCATAAGCAAGATATTTTCTGAACAAGTATCAAAATTTTACCTACCAAATCGAAGAATAATTTAGGATAAGAGAACTTCAGAATGCAAATTCGGAAGGGAACATTTATATTTAGTTGCTCTGTGTTGCGAGACGTGACTACATTTTGGCGGATGTGGAAATAAAAACTGATATTTTTTATTTTTTTTTCAACGCAGGTTGGGTGGTCCAGACCCTCTAGACTACATAAGCATGTACGAAAATCCAGGATGTCCAGAACTTGATATTCCACCTCACTGGCACTATGTGAGGTAAAATTGTCAACTTTCTTTCTATTCACCTTAAATGCATATAAATTATTTTCTTCTTATTTTCTGTCAACAAATTAAAAGTACATTTTTAGATTTTAGGACGTAGAATATTGTTGTTTATTAATCTGTCTCATGTCTCTCAGCGTCTTGACGCCCCTCATAAATTTTAGTTTCACGTCAAACCTCACCCTTAAATCTGAACAGTGTTTCTAAGAAGACAGAATTCATAAAGAAATCTTAACAGCTTAAATCCAGACATTCTTAAGCCTATAATTTCAAGTGGACCATACTTCATTAACATATCTCTTGAAATCCCTTTTCAATTCCATAAAAGCACTTGAAATTTCTTAACTTCCCTAAAATCTCTTGAAATCCTTTAAGATTTCTTGACATCTTTAAAATTAATTTTAAATTGAATTTAGTGACTTTAAAGTGACTTTGAACTTTAACGAGACCAGGAAGAATTCTACAAAAGAAGAGGCGGGTGCCTTTGACATCTGTCACTTTTTAAGTAGCCTCGTATCTTTAACATCGAAATAAAACAGCTGTTGTAATAGAATTTCCTATATTTAGAGAGGAGGGTGCAAGGAGATAAGTCTGTTAAAAGCCTTAGGGTGCGCCGGCGGAAATAGATCTCGGTACTTCCCCTTTCTTCGTTAAGTCTTCTGCTTCCTTTTTCTCCTAATGCCAGCGCCATGTATGCACTTATTTATATATGTAACGTCATTGACGGAACGTCTAGACGACGAATGTAATGAATCATTCTTCTTCTTCTTGCCCTTCAAAAAACAAAGCTATTCTGGTTTTTCAATTAAAAAAAATACACTTCCGAGTATTTCGGAATTTGAATATTGTTAAATCCCTTGAAATCCCTTAAAATGCTTAATATCTCGTAAAATAACGTTCAATTCCTTCAAATTCACTAAAATATATATAAATCTCATAAAATGTCTTTAAATTTCGTAATACCTTTAAATTCCTTACACGGTCTCGTAAAATTATAAATTTTTTTGTATACATATTTCTATTTAAACTGTGAATACCGCTTTAGTAAGAA
Source organism: Synergus umbraculus (assembly GCA_900474325.1). Taxonomy (NCBI): domain Eukaryota; kingdom Metazoa; phylum Arthropoda; class Insecta; order Hymenoptera; family Cynipidae; genus Synergus; species Synergus umbraculus. Next base: position 408,548 of record UCOK01018621.1, on the reverse strand, counting down.
GAAAAACATCGAATAATATTATAATATTTATTGAGTGAAATGAAGAAATCGAATGTTGAAGTTGAAACTTGGATCCAACTTCCATAAGGAGCAGAGTACTTTTAAAAGCTCGTCAACGATTAGGAAATTAAATTGATTTTTTATAGCTTAGGATTGTCAGACCTTCACGGTGATGGGAGGGCACATCCTGTTAGTGGTCCAGGTCAACCCAGTGGATATGGATTTGAATTAACTTTTCGCCTTGTTCGAGAAAAAGAAGAAATGACACCTCCCACCTGGCCTGCGAATATTTTGCAGCAGTTAGCAAAATATGTATTTAATTCTGCAAATATGATACTTCCTGGCGATCATGTTTCTTGGCACACAGCTCTGGACAAAGGGGATGGACGTATTACACAAATCCTGATGGCCAATGATCCCCAATTACCTACTGTAGCCTCTACTCCTCACGGAAACGTAAGAGATAATCAAATATTAGGTCTTAAAATGTTGTTTAATTCAACACACTTTATGTATATGGTAGAAAAGTGTGTAGTCCAAAATTTAAATAATTTTAATCCCTTTTAAATATTTAAATTTAAAAAAAAACAAGACGATTATTTTAACCTGGTATTTAATATCTACTTTATAAAAATTAGGTCTCCTTTTTACAAGTTGTTGGTGTGACTTCGGAGGAGTTGGAAGTAGCTCAACATTGGAACGGAATAGGGATGATTAATCTTTTAAAATCGCCGAAAGGATGTGGACCTTGGCTCGTTACGAATATGAAGCGAGCTCATTCTATAATGGAAGTGGATTCATCTGCAGCGGAAAAAATTCGAAACGGTATCGAAAAGGAAGGATCAAATTTAAGTGGAGTTTCTGCAAAATGCTGGTAAGTATTCAAATCATTCAAATACTTGATACAAATTTTCATGACGCAGAGATATTGAATAGTCTTTTCTTTTAGGTGGGTACAGATCTCTGGAGAGGAAACTACCAAGTACAGAGAAACAAAAGAAGACTCTGACGACGAAGTGCAGATCAAGATGCCACTTGGCAAACCGAAAAGATTTATTTACCCTCATGATGTGGTTGCTGCAAATGTGACTGCTGCAGAAGAACATGGTCTAAAACGCCTGCAAGGAATTCATTTCACTTTGAATTTAGAAGCTGGAAAATTGTTGCCACTGGCGCTAAAGTAATTATATTTTTCCTATCATAAAAAAAAGGTTGCAATTATATCAAAAACAGATTCTCACATTCTTGAAATTTCAAGATATTTAAATGATTTTATGGAATTTAAAGGGATTTCAAGAGATTTCAAACATATCAAGGCTTCCTAAAAGATTTTAAGAGCCACTAAGTGATTTTAAAATAAGAGCATACTCTTGAATATAATATCAATTTAATTTTATTCTGTTTTGTCAATTTTCAGAGGGCGCGTCTTACACGGTCATCACTTCACCTTCAAGTCTATTTTATCAAACAATGCAATCACGTTGGTTCCACCAGCCGTTACTGGAACTTTTGTCTCAAAAGACCATCCGTACATAATGAAAGGACCCTGGTTACAGGTTTTGATACCTGAAGATTTGGCTCAACAAATGGCGAGCAGTTTAGATGTATTGAGTGCACCCTCTGGAGTGAGTTTCTTTATTATTATTATTAACTACTGAATTGTTCAATTAACGGTTTTAGTTAAACATATTATTTTTTTTAGTTGCGATTACCAAAATCATTTTCCTGGCCTGGAGTCAACCTCGTAATCACGATAGTTCACGATTAAGGTTAATTCAACCGTAATCATTGATCATTCATCAATTTATAAATCGTGTAAGTTTTCTTCGTTACCCTTTTCTTATAAGGCGACTGAATTTTCAACTATTTTGTATGAATCAATTGGTACCAGTATAATTTATTCTCAATCATTAAAGATAACTGCAGGAGTCCAGTAAACCGAATGTCTATTAAAGGCATTATATACAATGAACTTAGGTAGCTAATTATTTTATTTTACGTACTGAAACAGGGTGAATATTGATTCCTCGTGCAGCTAGACTCCAGTCTTTTCACTTAAAGTTCATATACTTGTCACAGTTCAAAAACTTGTCCAACATAAAGAATTAACTTTTCAAGGTTCATATATTTTTTGCGGCTGTTTGGACAATACTGTCGAGAAAGTAAATGCAAAGTTATACTATAATATAATTATTTAATTCTGTATATAATATACGTAAGCTAAATTGCTTATTTATAATTGATATTCTATTTTACATCTTATTATAAATAAATGAAACGAAAGTTATATATAAGTTTTCGATTTTTTTTCTGCAATAGAATTGATTAATTAGTATAATTGATCAGCAATGCAAGAATATTAAGAAAATACGATTTTTCTTTCACAACACAGTTTTTAATATAAAAGACACTTTTACATCAGACGAGACATGTTTCACATAACTTGCTTGTTAACTGAAACTCTTGATTTTCGTTGGAATGAGAGCTAAAAAAGAATTCGAACTTAGACCGTAATTTTGAATGACAGGTTTTTTTTTTCTAATAACAGTCATCATTTATAAAAAAAAATGTAAATGTGACTGTTAAATGAGGATTTTGATTAACCTGTAATGTCATTGACATGGTGAATTAAATCGTCGTCTGCCACGTCGTCTAGGCATTCCTCTTCTTCTTGCTCCTTTTCTAGGAGCAAGACTCTCTTCTAATTTGATATTAAAATTGTTTCCTGGCACCATCCCCGTGATTGGTTCTGGTTTAGCGAATGGATTGAACGAATAAAGCCCGGATTTCTGGGGAATCGGTACAACAATGGTATTAGTATAATAATAAACGAGATTCTAGATTTAAAAAATGCGTTCCTGTATCTAGTGCAGTCCTAGTTATTACTCATTAGTTATTTAGTATTATTATTCATTTTATAGGAAGATTAATTGCTAAAATTTCTTGAATTATTATATAATTTAATTTTTCTAATTTATCTTTACATGGATTTCTTTTTTTACTAGGATTTTATTCAGGATTTAAATTTGTGAAAAGCCTTCTGAGAAACTCGGTACAAAAACCAGATAACGCAGTGGAATGTGTACAGGATCATGAGAGCCTTCCTTTGATAAATTTATCATGTGAGTTACCTGGTTTTTGCGCCACAGTCTTCGTTTTGGGATGAAGTAATTATAGACTTCAGTATAGCGTGAAGTGATTACGAAAACGCTTACAGACTCCAAGTCCTCGCTTCGCTCGAGGTCGCTAAAAAATCAGGACTCGTTTACACGAAAATCCAATATTCGTTGTGAAGATTTTAAACTCAAAAAGAGTTCAAATTCTTCACAATCTTGAGCCCTTTACATATTTTAAATGAGCTACATTTTAATTAGTATTTTAATATCTTTTTATAAGTCAAAGTAACCGATTTCCTCTATTCTTTAAATTTGAATTAGTAAAAATTTGATTGAGAGAAGGATTTTTGGACAAGGTTGAGTTGTTTCGAGTGTTTCAAACCTTATTGAAAATGCTGAAAACTATTTTGACTGCTCCGATCCAGAGAAGAACGACGATACATGCAGATGCAAAATCTTCTACATCGTCACATGTAATGCTTCCGATAACATTGACAATGCCTTGAAAGACATTTGCGAATGTTTGCATCGCTTCGATGCAGAGATCTCGAAAAAAACAGACCACCTGAAATAGGATGTTCATCAGGACAATTATCAGCTCCAGGGTCCGTGTGAGGAATTCCAATAGAATATCCATAAGAAGTTCCAGGGTATCCCAAAACCAGCATACGATCCCCGTAACAAAATCGATAAATTGATCCAAGACATTATAAATACTGCTGCCTCGCATGCTGGTAATGTTTTCCCTTTTCTACAAATTTTTCCTCCACACCCCTCTTCGGATCGGACCGACCGAACAGAAATTTTTTATCAAATTTGACTAATTTTTCACGGCGAAGATTTTTAAAGCATTTTAAAATGACAGTTATCACGGCTTGACTGAAAAACAAAAGTCAATTTTCGAGAAACAATTGATTTCACAAGTTCGATTTTCTTTACATATCTTGTTTTCAACTAGCAAGTCATATCAAATCTTATAAATGCTTATATAAACGCAATATCAAATACGAAAGAAACTTCACGAGACTTTAAAGGATTTTAGAGAAATTTAATGGGAATTTTATAAAACTTTAAATAATTAAAAAAAAAGTTGAAGGGATGTTACAGGATTTCAAGTAGTTTTATGAAATTTTTTGGGAATGGAATTAATAAGATTATTACACATATATGTTTGAAGTTGTTGTAAAATTATGTATGATACTTAGAGTACCAATTTTGAAATATTAATAATTTAAATAATTTGAAGTACCTCTGGGAATCATTCACTGTTGTTCAAACTGAGAATCGTGAGCCATACTATTGTTAGTTGTAAAATAAGATCAGCACGAAGATCACTAAAATTGTTCCAATTATTTATCTGAAAAACGATTTTGAAGATTTCGTTGTTGAGGTTCGCAAATAGTCTAAAAATGTATCTTAAAAATTCGTAGATTGAAGTTGACATGATTAGGAGTTTGGTGTCAGAGTTAAACAAATTCTTCGAACAAGGAAAGTTATTATTTTTATCTAATTCATTATGACAATTTTCATTTCTAGAATTTTAACTGTGAAAGGTTTAAAAATTATTCAGCAACAATTTTACAACTTTTAAAATTTGGAAATACATGTCATGAACTGTCATTGACCAAAAAACATGAAGTGTGCGTTGAAACTTCAATTGTACAAATAATTTCGAATATTTTTCGATAACTTATTCAAAAGTAAATACATACAAGCTGTAATATACAATAAAGTTTTATTTAATTAATAAAATCGTATAACAACTTAAAGCATTAATAACAATAATATAGTAACAGGTGTTGTTCGGAAATATTTAAGGATTGCATTTTTCGTAAAAATGAACACTTTTTGTAGGGAAAGACTAAACAAATTTTGTATTTAATAAGGAGCTTATTTTAAATATTAAAACTATATGTATTATAATATATTGTAGGTAAATTTAAGCTACAAGCATAACAATTAAACATATTCCTAAATTTAAAGAACTGGAATTTTTCCTTATTTCATGAATAAGATTTAGTAGAAAATTTAAATAATAAGTAATAAATTATGTTTCAGCTTAAATAGCAACAAAAATCATAGTATAATTTTATGATATATAATTCTAATTGATGATTGTAATTTGACGTGTAAAACTAAACCTAATTCCCAATTGAATTGTATATAATTATGAAATAAGATACGAAAAGTAGACTTGTAGGCACTATGTTTCGATTAGATAAATTACATGCATCAGCATCACTGCATGATTGAACACAACCCCTGACATACCTAAAAAATTATTAAATAGGGAAAAGTAAATATAAAAATTATTTTAAAAAATCGAGTCGAATAGTCGACCCCTCTTAAAAAAATTGATCTCTCAAAAGCAAAGCTTACTCATTATTGTAGTAAAATCCTCCACAGTGTGACATTCTTATTAGTTCAGAATCTGTTGTTAATGTCCCACTATCTAAAGCACAGCTTCTTATTGTTAAAGATATTCCAGATTCGTCTGAAAAATTTTAAAAACTTTTAAAACTTAAATTAAAATAAGAAAAATTTTGGGATAAAATTTAATTAAACCATGTGTATTAGGATTGCTTAAAAAAATTAAGTACAGGCTCTTAGGGCAGTTAAACCACCCCCAATCCTAAAAATTTTTTTAAAAATTATGATTGAATGATCGCTCACCGTAAATTCCTGCGATTTTAACACAAGCAGTTGCAGGAAAAAGACCATCTCGGTTTTTGCGACCTCCTAAGCAAGGCGATTCCAGCAACTCCAGACTTCCATTATTATGAAATGGATCGTCACAGGCTTTATTATTTCCTCCGATTGAAACACATTGAAAACAATCTAATGTGCTCCCTATTCAAAGAATAATTAAAGTGCTCTTATAAAAATTGCTCAAAAAAATCCTTTGGATTTTGATAAATTATGTAATTTAAAGTTAAGTAGAACTCGCCTTTTTGAGAAATTAGGAAGAAAATTAGCATAAAAATCCACCGTTTATTAAATCCGTAAAAAAAGTTCTTCATTGCGTGATCGAAGATTCACTTTTCGTTTTTGAAATCACTCTTTGAATAAACACAATTTGGAAGTCGATGCATATTTAGATATTAAAATTTTTTGAATAAAATGTACATTTTTTAAGGCTCTCATGACACAGAACTAGTCAAGGGAAGAAAGAACTTTCGTGGTTCGTTCGATGGAGTTCGTCGACGTTATAGTGTTACGAGTTACGTCGTTTCGATGGGGTGTTGTGATTGTTTGTAACCAAGGAAACTGTACTCGACAATAAGAGCAAAAAGTATACCTAACAATTAATAAGTAGAAGTAGAACATGCTCATAAAAATGCGTTAGTGTTTTTTACTATATGAAAATGTTCATAGAAAACACAATAATAATTTTAAAAAAAGACAAACAAAATATCTACTTCCATGTTCATGAAAATACGATAATTTAGAATGAAGATCCTTGAGAGTATGAATTTTTTTAATTTGCATTATTACTTCCATCATTCTTGCGCACAAATTGCAATCGTTGATTTATATCATGTGTAATTGATTTTGTTTATTTAAACTGTTAATATAAAACATTTTTAAAACTCTGTAGGTATAATTTTAAACTTCAGTCTGTAAGCTGTACTTTTTTTTAGTGAAACACCCGTTATATAAGGATTAGGATCGCGTGATTCGGTTTTGCACTTAAAAAAATAAAGAAAATAACTCGCCTCGTATACTAATGACACGCAAAGATATTTTTCATGACCAACGGTCTGTGTATAATGAAATTTCAGTGATACTGATGCAGTTTCTGAGAATATATGACACTTTCATAAATTAATGTGTATATAAACATCCCTTATAAAAAATTATGTCTGAAATAAAACATCCACGAATTCCTATCACTTTTTTTCCTGTTAGTTTTTCGTTATTACTACACAGAAGAGAAAACACGACAGGATTTAAAATGACTCGACTTCAATTGATTTATGCTTCAAAAATCATTCGAAATTACAGCAAATGTTTTGAAATTTTTTTTAAATTCTTTGAAGCCCTATGTAATTACTTAAAATCCTTTAAATCTCTTTTAAATTCCTGAAATACTCTTAAATAGATTAATATCATTTAAATATCCTAAAATCTATTCAGAACTGTCAAATGACAGAATGTGACAGAATAAAAACACATCCGCAATGTAACTTTGAATGCATCAGCGACCAAATTCAAAAATTCAAACTACGTTACCATAGTAACCAACATGACTCCTGTCAGACGGCAACCAGTCGTGCATCTTTGTCGTAATGGCAAACACACTAACACAGGCATACTGACATCTGTCAAACAAAGCAAAACAAAGTTTGCTTTCGTATTTGTGAATCTTATCTTTTTTTGCACATTCTTATGAATAAAAACTTAATTTCCTTAGTTTTTAAGATGAATTTCTTTATAAAAAGTGTTTCGAAACAGGTATAAAGATAATAGCATTCAAATAGAATTAAATTACCTAAAAATTTTGCGCAACTTCTGAAAATTTTGCAGATATTGACCTTTTGGCATTCGAAGGTTATATTGAGGATTACATAAATCAGCAATAATATACTAATTCTTTCATAATTAGAAAGACATGGCATGCTTAGCTCTGCGGCTATTAAACAAAATTAGGTCACCGTGTTTCGAATCGCGCACGTGCATCGTAACAACGTCTTTCAATACCAAAATATCTACGAAGCAAAAAAAGTCAGTTCCTCTTTATAAGCAGGTATTAATTAATAAATATTAAATGTCATAATCTAATAGTATAATATTATGCAACAGACAAGGAGACATGAATGTATATCTCATACATTTTCAATTAAAGTTTAAAGATTCAACGTTGAATCGTTGAATGTTTGACTCAAGTTCTAACCTCCAAATTGAATCTCCTCATTTTCGATATTCTTTTTTAAGCTAAAGGTGTAGCCATAAAGAAAAGAGTTCGAAATTTAATCTCAAAATCTAATAATTAACTGTCAAGTAAATTGAAGAAATCGAATTTTATTGTTAGAACTAATATCCAACATCTTGAACCTAACGTATATACATAAATTATAAAATATTTTGTTTCAGTTTCGTGAATGTGGCAGAAACTCTATCATGGAGGAATGTCAGGTATGGGATCCTTTAGAAATTTTTGATTCTTCTGCAGACCAAAGTCATGCGGTTGTTATATTAAATCGGCCCATAAGATGTGATGAGAACTTTATGAAGAATATTTGGAAAACAGGTAAATTTATATGTGCATGAGATTAATTGAATTTGGTGATCGTTTTTCGAACATTAGACGTTCTGAAATGTACTTGGTCAGACGTAGTACGTTATTGGAACGTTTTAGAAACGTTGAGAGGGTAAAAAATCATCAAAAAAAAGCGTTACGTAAATGATAAATGATAAAATAAAATAAAAACGATCTTCAATTTTGTGCCGACTGGGTTTAAGGCCCAACTTTTTTTTCTAAAAGTGTTATACAATTTTTTTAGCACAAGTCACGGTCACTGTTGATGGCGGAACTGATAGATGGTTGACTTTTATTGGAAAGGACGGAGATAAAGTACTAAATGGAAACTGTACGGAATATTTACCAACGCTCGTAACTGGAGATATGGATAGTATATCTGCGGAAGCACTTAAAAGATTAGAGTCAGTAGGTTCTAAGGTCATTCATACCATGGATCAGGATAAGACGGATTATACAAAATCTCTGGAAGAACTTTCCCTTTACTGCAAAGAAAGAGACATAAAAGTAATCATTTCAGCACGATGATTTTTAAAGCACAAGATTCTATATTAGAATATGACTGATCGTTACTGTTATTAGTTGAAGACCGTATATGTAATTGCTGAAACAAGTGGAAGGCTCGATCAAATAATCGCTGGTATAAGCACACTCTACAAAAGCCCGAAGTTCTTTGACAACGTTTCGGTATATTTGCATTAACTAGTTATTTATTTCATAGATTCCCCTAGTGAATTAGAAAGAACCAAAAATATTGCATACGAATACTAGTTTCTAAGTATATAATTAATTTCTTAATGTAATAATTATCAGGTGATACAAATATCGAAGCATTCGCTTACTTGGTTACTTCAACCAGGAATGCACAAAATAATGGTACCCGAGGCCTTGAAAAATGGTAAAAGTTGGTGTGGTCTTTTGCCAATTGGTTATCCAGTTAAAAGCGTTTCAACGACTGGGTTAAAGTGGAATTTAGGTACAAGTTTTTCTTAAAATATTTGAATAATTCTTATCAATTTTGTCTGGAATTTAAAAAGTAACATATTTTCAAATTTTTCAGACAAAGACTGTTTGGAAATGATTGGTCTAGTAAGTTCATCCAATACTTACTCTGATGAACCTTATGTGACAGTATCTACTGATGCCGCATTAGTATGGACTATGTGCATCGACTCAATAATTAAAAATTTACAAAGATAGCAAATTTTTATATCAGTCTAAACAAAAACATTTTTATTCTTTCTGGAAGAGTGGAAAAAGTTGCACGATACTTAAAGAAAACCAAAAAACTTCCAAAATCAGTGATAAAACAGGCACACAAAAAAAAGTCTGTGTTTTCAGTAATATCCATAGGCTCAATAATGTTTTCAGTCAAGTGGACCTCGGATTCGGATTCAGGGACCCCAAAAACGTTAGGAATAGTGGTAATTTCTAATAGAAATTTTTTTGTCGATATGACCTTCAATTGACCTAAATTATGACGTGGTGAGGGTAAACAGACATTAATTAGAAACACTTCTCATTTCAATTTATACTAGAATATTACATACTGCGGACACTCGACAGGTCATCTATTTTCTTATATAGGAATATAGATGAATTTTAAGCAATATTTTGTACAATTGCTTTAAATTCTGCTGAATAAACTTGCGCTTGATTAAATATTTCTAGAATTATATAAACCTTTCTGTAAAAGATTAAATCGTAAGTCTATTTACAACCCAAAACTAATTTCAATTTGTTTATCTATTTCACTTATTTTGAAAATTCGTTACTTTTTTAACTTTCTTAAATTGATAAAGTTAAATCATGTGAAAGATTATGGACGTTGGAATTATAGGATGATTCCGGATTGAGAAAATTTCGAATCGAGTCAGAATGCAAATTTTTTTTTGTTTTTAACCGCATCCTCGTTCTGTTGTTATCAGTTTCTTTAATTTCTTTTGTCATTTATTTTTCACCTATTTTTTAATTACAAATATGTACTGTAATGACTGGAAATATTTGTACTGCTCTTAAAAATTGATGAAAAAATTCGTGCTTTTCGGGCTTAGTGATTGGCAATGCAAATTAACTGAAATAACTACATACAAAGATACAAAGTTCTAAAAGTTTCCTTGCACACTAACACATACTAAAATATCAAAGCAGTGTCGATCAGCTGTTGAGCTGTTTACATTGGTCTGCAGTGACGAAACACATGGTGGGGTTCCGACCAACAGCCAGTCTTTTGCGACCCGCCGCACCGAACCGTTGCAATTTACTTGAATCTATTCGTGTCTTTCTGTTGTCAAATCTAAAATACATGTTAATACGTAACCCAAAAAACCGCGTCGGAGTGCAAGTTTTAAACAAAGACTTCTTAGTGTAGTTTTCAATCATCAAATGTCTCATTGGTTATATCTTTACCAAGAAGAAACTATTCTGGATCAACGGGTCAGTAAAAGTATTTTTCTAGAATAGCATTATCCACGTCAATTGACACCAATAAGGTTGCAGAAAGTATTCAAACAATAGGAATCTAACACACTTTTCTTTTTATTTTACTGATTGCGCATATAAATATTATAATACTTGGTACCATTTGGACTCAGCAAATACTCCAATAATAGTATTTAAAGCTTTTTAACTTTTCATCTCATGTTTCTTACAAAAATAATAACGGATACAATTAGACTATGAATTAGAAGAATTATTTTTCAAAATGTATCATATCCTAACAGACATCAATAGACTTGAATGACTTTTTACCAATTTTTGCATTTAAAGGCGAATTTGTGTTATTTTTGAAAATAGGCTAGGTATTTAGCTTGTCGAAGTGATGTTTTTAGCCCAGCAAGCTCGACATTTACAAACGTGATGATATAAATAAGACTTAGGGTAAAGATATCGATTCTCTTCGTGCAGAAGATTCTATAAAATATAGGAAAGTATATTTTAAAAAAGTTGAACCGGCTGTGCGATCAAAAGTATATATATATAGCTTTCATCTTTCATATTTTATCTTACGGTTCTCTGAAGTCTCGAGGAATTTCATTACAATCAACTAATTGATTCTGCCCTCGTGACTCTCATCAGCACTTATTCCACTACATTTACGCTTGGCAGTTATCACGAGATTTCCCCGTTTTTTTTTTCTTGTGACACATTATGTCTAAAAATCCAAAGTGTTATTAAATATTTAGAAGTAAATTCTTCAGTCTAACAATAAGTTAATTAGTCAAAATCTTTTATCGAATTCAATTTTTTATAAACCCCTTTATAGTCTCTATCAGATTCCTTGATATAGCACTTTTATTATTAATTAATCAAGAACTACTAATAATTCATTTAGTTAATCTATCTAATTTATTTAGTTACCTTTACTAAATTAATTAATAGTCTTTACTGTGAATTAGTAGTCTTTACTTTGAATTAGTAAACGAATCGTCGCTATTTCATTAGTAACTTTTTACTAATTCAGATTGAGAGAGAATAATCTCGAGTCTTACGTTACTAATGTTAAATTTCGTAATTTTCTTGAGAAGAAATTTCAGACTACCGATCGAGACGAGGGTCAAGAAGACAGAAAACTATTCTTAGCTCACAAGGTCCATACAGATAAGCTAAAGATCATGAATGGTCCACGATTGAACACAGTCATCGATAGAGAGAAAACTAATCTTGCATTTCCTCAATTACATGCAATTAGCAGCTTATTGATAAACTATCTTTATCAAGATGAAATTCAAATACACATTTCTACTATAATAGATATTAGGGTGATTTAAAAAAAATTATTTTTGAGATATTTTCTCTTTTACTGGTTTTTAATTGTTTTTATATTATCAGTGTCTTAAAAATTCATCTATTAAATGTTTATATGTGGAATTATTCCTTTTTAAAATTAAAATTACTGTCACCATATAAAATCCTTAAATACTTTGGAATTCTTCAAGATTCTTTTAAAATGCTTTATAATATCGTTTAAAAATTGACAAATATATTTGCACAAGTGTAGTTGTTAAAATGTGGACAGCTTCTACACAAACAAGGGGTAAAATACAGCAAACAGATGGTCACGCACATTAGAACCTGAAATTACGACAGGGCCGTTACACTCTCCGCGCCTATTTCCCATATGTACACGAAAGAGAATATATTTCAAGGTTTAGTGGATTTATTACGCTCTAAAATGTCATTCAAAAATGAGTTCAAGAAAATTTCAAGAAATATCGAGAGATAATTTCCTTGAACTTCTTTAAAATCACGTAAATGAAAGAATTTTTGACTTGAAACCATGGAATTAATGATTTTTTGACCTCTTTAAATATTTTACATTAAATTAATATTATAAAATGTGTATTATATACTTTCATTCATCTGTAGAATCTTCATCAACTACTGTCAATGCTTAGAACGATGAAGGGAGTGACATCACGCTCTGATAGTAACAAATTAGAATTACGTAAAAAAAAACGTGGGTGCGATAACATCCTGAGAGCTCATTGTCACTCCAAGCTAGAATTCTCAACATAATTGATGAAAAAATTCACTCATGAAATATAATACCATAATTCTCATTCAAAGATTAATTTTTCTCATCTCTCTTTATAAACAGCATAAATAATTATATTATATTCAGTCATAAGACACGTTTTCGTGACATTTTTTTGCCATAAAACACATTGCATGGTTAGCATGTAGGTCGGACTTCCGGTAGACAGGAAACCATGTGATGATTCATTCATCGATCCAACTTTGCACTTGGTTTGATAATGTCCTTAAACTTAATTCGTTATGCGAGACATCTTTTTTTTCTCTCTCAACAGACATTCTAATCAAGCTTATAATATTCCTTAACAGGATAAAATAAATCATTACCTCTCAAACCCAGTTTTAAAATTTCTCTTTGCATAAATTACACATTACCTACATTTAAAAATGTTAAATACATATCTGAAGAGGAATTTTTTTACTATGAGTTTTTTTGCAATCTTCATTCCCAACGAAGTTTAGAGACCAAGTATTATTTTACAAATGGCCATCGACTGAACCAGACGATCGTGACTAGAATCTTTATCGTCGTAATCTAAGCGAAATATGGTCGGATGAAAGAGAACGTGCAGCTTTATATAGCATGATTTCAACCTCACTATTTGTCTATACGTAACGCAATATCAAACGTAAAAGAGTAATTAAGTCTCCTTACCAGTTGTTGAAACTAATAATGCAGCAAAGCAAACACCATCTACACATAATTAATTTCGATTCTAAACCAAAGAGCTTTATAATAATAAATTGAGGATGTAAATGATAATGACTTTGAGTCAACCAAACCATATGGAATTAATAACACGTGCTAAAAAAAATTCCAAGCCTGTCTAACTAAAATGACTGAATTAGCATAAGTGCAACTGGTATTAAATCAAAAATTATGCCTCTTTCTAATCTTATCCTTTATTTTGTTTTCTTTTTCTAGAAATTTTTCATCCACTTGTTTTCAATACATATTGGAAAAAAACCTATCTGTGCTTGTCCCCGCATAAAATCGATTCGAAGCCACTGTTGAGGTTGAAAAAAAAAATAATGAAAATAGCTAATACTTCTGTTAATACATGTTAATTTGTATGAACCTTGAAATGTTCTTTCCACATTTTGCAATTCCTTAAAATTACAAAAATTCTTTTAAAATCCCACATAAATACCATAAAATCTTTTTAAATTCCTTGAATTCCATTTAAATTCCTTTATAAGAATTTAATCAAAAGGCGAAACGTGAATACTGGCTTCATCCGGTGTGATTTAATTCACTTCGAGTTTATAGAACTTCTTTCATATCTTTTTGTAATATTTTGAAATACAATCTTTTTTGAAATTTAGTATTTGCAATACGAGGCGCCTCGGCGCCACGAGTCCGCGATACTTTGTCGTAATATGTACCTGTAAAGAGATGTAAGAGGATCCGGCATAAGTTATTGATATAGGGAATTGAAATATTATACTTAACTCTCATTTGAAGAGAGTTAGTTATCTTCAGTTATCTTGATGGCGGCAAGCATGACAGCTGTCCGCACGGTTATTAGGGTCACTCAGCCGTTGATTACTGTCCAAGGTTGGTACTGTTTAGGCATTTTGTACGAGTAGCAGACGTGGGCTGATAGCCAATCAACTCCTTGCTCAATTTAAAGTGTATAACAAGCTGAAAAAGCCAAAACTCGGAGAAAACCGAGATATCTGACCAGAAAAGAAACATCATTCCTAGAAAGAAACTATAAATAAAATTGAGGCAAACTAGTTAGAAACCGACTTGGTCCCTAGTACAATTTCCACCATGCAATACGGAAATATATATACGCTATTTTTTTTATCACCTTGTAGTATATTTGGTTTCAGAATTTAAACGTCACAGAAAGGTTTTATGAAACAATAATCAGTGGTTTCTCGAATCTTTGACCATTTTATTATTATATCCACTGGAAAGTGCACATTTATGAATCGTTAAGCTTTTGAGTTAGTCATCATCATATGGTATTATTAAGCGTGGTCCATTTTCACACGTTACTTTACAATTTATTACGCATTTAATAAAGTGACTCGTCGCACTCGAGAGTCGTAAAGAACAGTATCTTAATCTTCATTTGATCATTAAAGTTAATTATAAAGGGGAATAAATATGTGGAGGTTGATCTACAACAAGAGTAATGTTTTGGATTTTAATTCAAATATTAATTAAAAACTGTTTCAAATTGATAGATTTTGAACCAGACACTTTATTATTGTTATTATTATTATTTTATAGGTACAGGTTGAACTTCAATTTTTTTATTAAGGAAACACTAATACAATTTTATTCAACAAGGTTGGGAATACAATTTATGATCGACTGTCAGTATCCTTCTATATAGAAGACTGTACGTTATGTGATTAATATTCCTTTAGGTAGAATATGTAAAATCTACGATTAACATGAGGTCCAAGGCGCACATGTTCCTTAAGTCAGCAATGACCTCTATTAATGTGCAATCAAATGAAGAATTCTTAATAGGTAGTTCTCCTTATATAAAGATTAATTATACTCTTTATAGAATGATTAAATTAAATATACAATTTTGGAAAAGTCGCGCCAAAACGATTTTTTAAACCCAGTCAAAGTTTTTCAGTGCAAATAAATCATTGCATCATTTCCTTTTAAGAAATAACTTATATAATTACATGCTGTACACAAACAGATATCAAATAAGCCCTACTGCAATTTCTAAATCAGAAACTGGATTGGCCACAAACATTCAGGTCAACAAATCATAGTTTCGCTACCGTGTGTACCATATATTATGTATGGTGCAATGGACAACTAGATAATAACAACATAAATATAATAAAATTCCACTGATTAGAAATTTATTGGTGATAATTTAGGAAAAACGAAAAAATCGATTTTAGTAAAAACCCGGATGATAATTTCACTATTTTTTTATATACACTTTTAACATTATACACATGCAATGTATCAATTCAGTTTAATAATTTTTGATTAGCCTCTTATAAAGTAAAGAGGCATACAAAAATTGCATCTCACATTACACTTATGTAAGTGTGATATGGATGCGGGCATTTAATTTAAATGGGTTTCAGCATCAGTACCCTCACTAAACGTTCATTGAATACTATGCTCCCCAAAGACAAGGATGAAAATCGCGAGGCGACTCCAGACCTTTATATGCTCCCTCGAATATCTCGCTTGTGAGAAAACAGGCCATCTATCGATTTTTAATGAAACTTTACGCGCATGTATCGGAATCAGAAACGGGACAATATTTATATAAAATAATTAAATATAATTAATTAAATTAATATCGCAAATTAATCCAAGGCTAGGATTAATTCTGACAGAAATTTTCGTTGTCATTTCTGATTTATTCCGGTAGGAATCTGCGTTTTCACTCCGGATCGGATTGGCTCGGATTCATCCGGATAGAATTCGGAATGAAACGCATTCGAGCGGATAAAAATTTTTTTATCTGAAACTTTCCTCGGGGCAATTATATCTATATCGTTAAAAACCCTCCTCTCAATTTACACCAAATTTACTTTACACTTGACTTTACAGGCAAACAAGTTCAGAAAAAAATGAATTTAATGTTTTTGCACATAAATGTCACGAGCATATATGATTCATTGGCACGTTGATGGATTATCGTTATAATGAATGTCTATTCGTATATAACGTCAAGTTCAAGCAACTATTAAAAGTGTAACATGTTCTTAGCAATCATTGAAAATGATTTAAACATTTAAGATAACTTATTGTTGTTAATAAAATTTCTCTTTTCCACGAATGATAAAAAATATTTGAGATTTTGAACTGTTCCTTATTTAAGAAAGACCAGCATATTTTTAAGATTGTATACAAACTCTGTTTTCTCTTGACGAGAGATGTCAAGATAACGTGCCGTTTATCATTTTAGTTTTTTTATCTGAGAAGAAAACGTTCTCATCAGTTGATGTAATACGTTATGAGATTTTTTCGTCTTTTAAATCATTTTTTAAAAAGTTTTGCTTTTGTAAAGTGAATTTAATTTAAATTATAAAAATTATAAACTGTAAAGTGGCAGAATTTTAAAACATTATGTAAATTGGGTCGGATAGGAATTATGGTTTTGTTCTCGGATTGGCTCGGATTGATTCGGATAGGGATTTTTTTCTTTTGATTTGGATCACACAGAAATATTTCCTTTTTAAATTTTTATTCTTTAATTATTTTATTTTTTATTATTTTAACTTATTATTGCTTATGTAAGAAACATTTTCCCAATACACTCAAAGTCATTATCATTTTTTAAAGTTAAAAGTGGAAACTTTATCTAAACTAACATACTTTTTACTAAAAAATTTAGTTTAACGTAAACTATAGAAGTCGTTTAATAAAATAGGAGTTCTTTTAACAAAAATGTAAAAATACGTATTTAAACCTGTAGTTTTTAATAAAACTAATCTAACTATCAACGTAAATAAAGAAAATGATATGTTTATCTTTTTTTAAATACATTGTATTACAATAATCGTTTTTAAATTATTTAACGTAAAGTATGAATCGCGTTGCTTATACTCCTTACCCCGCATAAATCAGAAGGTAGTCGACGCGACGTTCGAGATATACACTCAGTTCGAGAAGTGCTCGTGATACGTGACTACTCTTGAAGCGGACCTTCCTTCTTTAAACAGTGTATTAGTAAGTAATTAAAAAAATAATAAGTAACAATAATTTCCAAAAAGTAAATCCAGGATTAGTTCAGACAAGTTTAAAAAAATGAAGATAGATTTGGCCACAAAAATTTCAGTAACAAACTACATTAAAAGTACATTATTAAATCTCTCTATATTTAATAAAAGATCTCTATCATCAGCTTATACGAAATTAAATTTTCTTTTGTAACTATTATAATTTTTTACACTTGAAAATCGTGAAATGAGAAAAAAAACCAGTTCTCGTGGAATCACGTGGGCATATATGGCTCGTGAGGTTGTCACGTGTACTTTACGAGGCAAGGATGTACAATTGAATTGCTTATAATACTAAAGATTTATTAATTTTATAATTAAAATACGTCTTTATTATTGAATTTAAACGTATCTCATGTATAGTTTTATTTTTACTGAAATCGAGGAAGCAATATTTATCCCTTGGACAAGATAAAACCCTAACCAATATCCATTACAACATAGATGTTGGTTGCACCCTTTTATTATCGCTATATGAATCGATGATCGTCGCGCTGTGTAAAGAAGGGAGCGAGATTCAAACATCAATTGGACTTACTTCTGATAATAAATTAGCATCAAGGCTGATTTCAATTCCCCACACTTTTATCATACTATCAGATTAAATTACGAAAAACGAAAATAAAGATAAATAAAAAACAAAGATGATTATAAAAATTATACAAAATTATAAAAAATGTAAAGAAATTTTTTTCATATTTTTAAATTAAAACGTGGCTTGAATTCTATACTTCAGTTGGCCTATTAGCCTCTAATATATTTACTGATAAGTACGCATTACAGAATTGATAATAATATATTTAAACTTGGAATTTTTGTAGTTTTTGGATAATTGTTTGAAGGAGTAATTAGTTTGAAGTGATAATCAAAGATATTAACGTTAGAAAAATTTATTTATGACTTGTTTACTTACTTTCATGTGACGGTGAAGTCATTCAGAAGATAATTCTTCTGGGATTAGATCAGTACTTCCTGCATTCAATGCTATGCATTCAGGCTACAGAATTGACCGTTAATTTAGTTGTAATTTAAAGGAAGTTTGATATTTAGAATTTTTGCTTAGTAAATTGAATTCATTATTTAGATTGATGCAATGTAACATATACATAAATTTATGTTCGACTCAAAATTCTAATTCAATTTAAAAAAAACCATCTGAATCATCTATGTGTTTATTTCAGTTAACAATTATCATTTTCTAAAGAATTTTCAATAGAATCTTATTTTCACAATTTATAAGACACTTGTATCAATAAAGATAAGGTGCGTTCTAGTTTATTCCTCCCTAAAAAAGTAGGTTAAATGTGTTATCTAGAAAATATAAGAAATCTGAAAGAAAAAAACAGATACTTTTCCTTTTTCTAAGTTTGCTTTAAATATATAGAAAAATATTAAATGTTACAAGACTTTTGAAGTTTTAAAATGAACAAAAAAAAACTGCGTATTTTCGCGATAAGGATTCGCAAACGTGTTAACTATCTTTATGTGAATTGAACAAATTTGCTTTAACTTACCGACTGTTTGAAAGTATATGTGAAAAAGTGAATAGTATTTATTATTTCATTTATTATTAGACACATCGTAATAAGAATTTATTCTTTTTGTGTAGGAACAGAGAATTATCAGATCATTTCGTATATTGTTAAGAATCTCTGCAAGATAATGTTTACGCTTCATTGCCTGATAATTTATCAAACAGCATTTTTTTATCTTGATAATTATCAGAATAAAGAATTTGCTCCTCAGGAACTTTACTGTCGCGATCAGATTAATTGATATGACGATAATTCGTGCCGTGCAAAGAAACGTCAATTACACTTTCATAGAACTTTTTGTCGTAATAATTTTACGTAAGATATGTGTCGAAATTTTGTACAGCAGTCACATATTTCTTAAAAAAAAGATTTAAGGTAAATTTTTGAAAATTCGGTTGCAAATATTGGAATTCTCAATTACAAATTGCTAAATTTGCCGATGCTAATTCAAAAATTAATATATTGTAAAGGATTTCAAAATATTTCAAGATATTTTACAGAATTTCAAACGATTTCAAACGATTTCAAAGGAACTCAAAAGAGTTTGCACACGATTAGGTTTTTCTAAGTATATTATGGTATTCACATATTTAAATTCTGAATAAAAATCATGTTCTCATTCCAAAAGACGTTTTTACACTTTTTCAGCTAAATGAAAAAAGTAAATAATTGCTAACAAGTCTCGCATACATTGGTATGTTAATATGAATAATTTTCGTTACATAAGATTTATATTTATGTTACAGGATAAGAGCTAAATAACTGTCAAGATGGGGGCGATGTTTAGGAGTGAAGAGATGGCCCTTTGTCAGCTGTTCATACAGCCAGAGGCAGCCTACCTTTCCGTCTCCGAACTGGGTGAAACTGGAACTGTTCAGTTTCGTGATGTAAGAGATCTATTTTATTCCATTATGACAGGTAGTTGCAATTATTTTGCGAAATAACATAAAAGTGCCAAACATGTTTCTTCAACCAGGTCTAAAATAGTAACTGTTTTGATTAATCTTATAGCTTGATTTTTATAGGATTAAGAGCATGCTTCAAGATTGTTTAAGGATTTTATTTTACGGTATCAATTATTCTAAGTAATTCTTAATGATCCCATAGATATAACTGCAAAACGGTGAGTAAATTTATTTCTGTCTTAGCTCAACGGTGACGTAAACTACTTTCAAAGAAAATTTGTAAATGAGGTACGTCGCTGTGATGAGATGGAACGAAAACTTCGTTATATTGAAGCCGAAGTAAGGAAGGATGGGGTGCCTATCCCTGAAAATCTAACAGAATTACCGCGCGCCCCAAATCCAAGGGAGATTATCGATCTTGAGGTAAAGTATTGAATTTATTAGTTATTTATTACTTATCTATTATTAATTTATTATTTTCTTGGATCCGTATTGGATACATGATTTCTTTCCATTTGGGGTGGTCCATGATTTATTATATACCGCTATACTATAACAATAAACAATGACACCCCTTTCCCCTTGATTGTTTTTATACTTTAGTGTCTTTTAAAAGATCCCAAGCAAGAGATTTGTATTATGGTCGTAAAGGTCCTTTTCAACCCTTCCACCTCCCTAAAAGCGAAACGTAATATGTGGTCCATCCCTTTCAATTGAACACTTAATATTTTGTATTTGATTAATCGATACTATCTTTGATTTTATTGTCCAGGCGCACCTAGAAAAGACGGAGAACGAGATTCTTGAACTGAGCCACAATGCGGTGAATCTGAAGAGTAACTACCTAGAGCTTACGGAGTTGCGTCACGTGCTTGAGAAAACGCAGGTGTTCTTCACGGAGGTACCTAAAAGTAGTTCGGCAGCTTAACTCTTTGCGCCATCCCCCTTCGTGTAATCGGTGTTCACGTTTTGTCGAAGAATCAAGGTTCGCTTCTTCTTCTGTATCAACAGGAAGAAGCCAACGACTCAATCACCAGGGCACTGATAAATGAGGAACAGCAGAATCAAAGCGCCACGGGTCGTGGACGACTCGAGTAAGTTTAATGTATAATTATGTACTATTTCTTCATTTTCCTACAATCAAAAATATGCTCTTGCTATTTTTTTCTGGTTAAAGTAACCAGGATTCTGGTTATTTTATTAGGAATTTCAAGTTAAGGGCATTGGAGCCAAGTTCTTATCTAAAAATTTGATTTCTTCATTTTACTCAATAAATATTAAATTTGTAATCTTTTCCCTCTGTAGAATTAATCAATGTTTAACTAGAATTATGCGTACAGAGCGAGAAAATATCTAATTCAAATATTTTTTAAGTAAAATGAAAATATTCAATTTTAAAGTCAGATTTTGAATTCTTTGTTTTAGGCAAAAAGTATCGAAATTAAATATTTTTTCGTTCTGTACGCAGTTTTATATTTGAAAAAAGATTGGTGCTACAGAGCGAAAAAATATTTATCTATAATTTTACACTTGGGTCCAACGCCCTTAAAACAATTAGAATGATGGTTAAATTAATAGATGTTTTTTTAAGTGTAGAAATTAAACCATACGAACCAAGTTTATAACCCTTTGAAATCTTGAAGTTGAGGCTTGTCTAAAATCCCAAACATTTCTCCCCAAAGTTTACACTAACAATATTGCTCTTCTGAAGTTGCAAGAGAAACTTGAGTATTTACTTCTTGATTTTCCTACACAGATTCGTTGCCGGTGTGATCAATCGTGAGCGTGTTCCAGCCTTCGAGCGGATGCTGTGGCGAATATCCCGGGGAAATGTTTTTCTTCGACAGGCAGAACTTGAGAAACCTCTCGAAGATCCAAGCACCGTAAGTTTTTCTAACAATGTTTATTTTTCTCCAGTCTTCTAGAGCACGTTCTTTCCTAGCGATAAAATACCAAAGTCGTTACGAAATATTCTACTTGCGGGATTACTTGTTTCGCATTTTTATTAAGTGTAGAAAGGTCGTGAAGTCTAGAATTTTCAATACTTGAATCGATTACCTGGCAACCTTCACTCTGTATGTTTATGTGAATTTTTAACACGGATACATATGCATTAAAAATATATAGATACATACAGTAAACAATATATATTTTTTCACCAAACTGCTTGAGTAACAAGTGATAAGTTGTTATCAATAACGCCTTAAACTACTCGTGAAAATTCTTCAGACAGTCATTTTAAAAACTATTTTGAAAAATAAACTTAATTCATACATGATTTTAATTTCTTTTAATTTTTATTCGTCGTTTATATTTTCAGTAATTTGCAAAGAGTAGATTTTCTAATTAGAGCGCTAATAAAAGCGGGTCAAACTATTTCGACCCCAATTTGGGTCTAGTACAATATTTACCCGAGAAGATTTCTCCGTTTTAATTATTTACTTATTTATTTTAGGGTAATGAAATTTACAAGACAGCATTCGTGGCCTTCTTTCAAGGAGAGCAGCTAAAGAGTCGCATCAAGAAAGTTTGCAGCGGATTTCACGCATCGCTTTATCCCTGCCCAAATACTAACTCCGAGAGATTAGAAATGGTTAAGGGGGTTCGTACGCGTCTAGAAGATTTAAATTTGGTAAGATATACCTGTCTTTATATAGATACATATATAAAAATTAATTTCTTATTTTTAAGTGTTCTTTTATACATAATAAAAAATAATATGGTCACCAAGAGACGCAAAAAGCGTTGACCCATTTAATTCAGCTTTAAAATATTATTTTTAACTATTTCTCACAATTGACTACGCTTCTGGATGCAAGTAAGTGGTATTTTTCTTTTAATTTAAAGGCTTGTCATTATTACCATAAAAAAACAAATTATTTTTCATCTGAAATTTTCTACTTGTAATTAGGTACTGATCAACGAGTTGCGATTTTACTCATAGTCAATCTATGCTATTATTTATGTTAGGTTCTAAACCAAACTCACGATCATAGACAACGTGTTCTTCACAATGTAGCTAAAGAACTGCCAAACTGGAGTATTATGGTTCGTAAAATGAAGGCTATATATCACACAATGAACCTTTTTAACATGGATGTGTCCAAAAAGTGCCTTATTGGAGAATGTTGGGTACCTGTAGCAGATCTTGCAATTGTTCAAAATTGTCTTACAGAAGGATCGGTTAGTATTTAGAAAGCACCTTTGAAATTTTTAAATTCTGTTTATTTTTGCAGCTATCACAGGTCGTCACCTATTCTTAAGATTCAATAATTTACAGGGTGGCGACTTTCTTGAGATTCAAAGAATTTTACCAGAGTTAATACATCTTTTACTTTCAGCGCCTCTGTGGAAATTCAATACCATCTTTCTTGAATGTTATTCACACAGATGAAGATCCACCAACTTTTAACAGAACTAACAAATTTACGAGAGGTTTCCAAAATCTTATAGACGCTTATGGAGTCGCCTCTTATCGCGAAGCGAATCCTGCTCTTTATACCATTATCACTTTTCCGTTCCTTTTTAGTATTATGTTCGGTGATGCGGGTCATGGTAAGCCTCTATCAGATTTACAGAAAAATATAGAAAAAATTTGTCTGTATGTCCATAACTGAAAAACTCATGGCTTGCCTTTAGGTTTGATTATGACGCTCTTTGGACTTTACATGGTTGTATGGGAAAAGAAGTTATCTGCGAAAAAATCCAATAATGAGATCTGGAACATCTTCTTTGGTGGTCGTTACATCATTCTTTTGATGGGTTTATTTTCCATCTACACCGGTATCATCTACAATGACGTGTTCTCAAAATCCGTTAATGTGTTTGGATCTAGTTGGAAGGCACATTACAACTATAGTACGTTGCAGCACAACAGTCATCTACAGTTGAATCCGAATAAAGAAGGCTATGAGCAGGTGCCTTATCCCATGGGTATGGATCCAGCTTGGATGGTGGCCGAAAACAAAATAATCTTCCTTAATTCCTACAAGATGAAGCTTTCAATTATCTTTGGAGTTATGCACATGATATTCGGAGTCTGTATGAGTGTTGTCAACATCATGTAAGTCTTCTGCGTCTTTAACTCATGCTGATCCAAGAATTGAATCTTGTAGCCACTCTGTAATAAAATTTATATCTTCCACATACATTGCAGACATTTCAAGAAGTACGCGAGTCTTCTTCTTGAATTCCTGCCACAGCTTCTCTTCCTGATACTTCTGTTCTTCTATATGGTGATGCTCATGTTCATTAAGTGGGTTCTCTACGCGGCTACTGAAGAAAGTAAGAACTTTGTTTTGCAGACTTTAGCGACAAGTAACAACTGACCTACCTGGCTTAAAAAAAAATTGAAATTTCACAGGTGTAAGATATCAACCAACGTGTGCGCCATCCGTACTTATCACTTTCATAAACATGATGCTCTTCAAGCATTCCAAAGTTGCCGAGGGTTGTTCCGAGTTCATGTTTACGGGTCAAAGTGTCCTGCAGCAAATTTGCGTATTTGCTGCACTTTTATGTATTCCGGTCATGCTCTTCGGGAAACCATTGTACACCGTATTTGCCAAGAAGAAGCCAGGAAGAACAATGGTAAAGATCATTCAGATTTTTCAATACATTATTCTTTATTCTTTTCTATATATTTTTATTTGTATTGTTCATTTGGAAATATTTATTTCAGACGAACGGTTCTGCGTCTCAGGACATTGAATTGCAACCAGAAGGTTTGCCAGTTAATTCTTCAAGCCCACGGGGAGGACACAGTCATGAAGATGAGGCTTTCAGTGAAGTGATGATTCATCAAGCTATACATACTATAGAGTATGTCCTTTCGACGATATCACATACAGCTTCGTATTTACGTCTTTGGGCCTTGTCATTGGCTCATGCTCAACTATCGGAAGTTCTTTGGAATATGGTGTTGCACATGGGTCTTGCTGCTCCAGATGGTGATTACATCAGCAGTATCAAATTGTTTGTCGCCTTCGGGGCTTGGTCCCTCTTCACCTTGGCCATTCTGGTCATGATGGAAGGCCTATCTGCCTTTTTGCACACACTTCGTCTTCATTGGTGAGTACCTATCTTAAAATTCACTAGTGTTTTTCAAAATTCAATGAATTTTCCAGGTCTTTCATATCCTCTTGGTCTTGTAATAATCCAGAAAGTGGCTTTGAATCTTAAACAAGAACAATTATTACTGATTACCATTACCAATTGAATTAATTTGTCTGTTCGTCTCTTAGGGTTGAATTCATGAGCAAATTCTACGAAGGCCAAGGTTATCCCTTCCAACCGTTCTGCTTTAAGACAATTTTCGACACTGAAGATGCCGAAGAATAAAAGAAAAGAAGAAAAGAAGATCCGTTATCTGAAAGATTGAAAATTATTGATAATTTCAATACTTATCGAAAATTAAAAGACATTAAATTCGCAATGCGTGTTTTAAAGACATTAGGAATCTACAGCAACGATTATTATGAGATGAGGAATATTTTATTTCATCAGGCTATTATTTTAAGAGTGTTGGATCTTTTCATTTTACATGAAAAGTATTACAAATTTACATTTTTTCATTCTATATACTAATTGTAATATTTTTTGAGTGAAATTTAGACTTCGAATTTTAAGGGGTTGGAATTTGGATCCAACACCCTTAACGCCTTCATGCCTAACTGACCGGTATGCGAGTCTATAGATTATATTCTGTATTAATTATTGAGCGATGTCAATTTTTTCAACATGATCAGTGTTAAAAACAGGCATAAACGACTATTTAAAAATTTTAATCAATTCTTCATTTTATTAAATGATTGAAATATTTTTTAAACAATTTTTACTACATTTTTATTGCAATATTACATATCACTTAAAGACTTATCAAAGAAACCTTATTATTATTAAGATAACGAAATTAATGTCTTCGTGCCCTGTAAACTCGCAAGTTGAATCCTGAATTTTTCTATTCCTAATTTAAATTACCATTTTTTTCTTCTTTTCAGAATATTTCGACTTGTTCCATATTTTGCTGTTCATGTAGATTTGATTATACAATCTGAAATTTATTGTTTTATTGTATATAAGCAAGTATTAAAATCAAATAATATACTCGAATCAAAGTTATTTTTAGAAATCTCCCAAAGTTAAAGCACATCATGCAATTTTTGATTAATACAGCATAAAAATAGTAAAATGTAAATGGTAAAAAAATGTGAATCCTGTGCTTTGTTAACAAAAATATCGTAAAATTCAAATTCAGAATATCGTACTTTTTACATCGATAATAGAAATATTTTAAGTAATGTGTCGAAAAAAATTGCGTTTATCACGTGAATGGGGTCCAATATTTTACACAATAACGACATAAAATTATTGTTGATAAAAGAAACATGTACAATGATAATAAAAATTATCAGATTGTTGCAAAAGTTCATTCCAATTATCTACTAATTACATATATATATAGATGCGACATACGACAATCATCATTTAATATTGACGAGCCGTCTAAATCAGAAAATGTTTTTAAAATACGTTTCTTAGAATTTCTATATATTTAATTGGATTTCTGACAGCGAAAAGTGAAATAAGTACCCAATACTTGGTCACGCGTACCGATTAAACTCAGAGTATAACGGCTGTATTGTTTCAGAATCAAAATAAATTAGCTGATAATTCAGTTATTACATACTTATTTTTTATTAAGTACTGATAATAATAATATAGATATACACTACCTACGGGAATTATTTAACTGTTCCTAAAGTGTTCTAAGAAAATTTTTGCTTCAAAGGGATTGTCCATTTATTACGTAACGCATTTTTAAAATAATTTTTGGATCCTCCCTCCCCCTCGCAACGCTACCGTAACAATACATTCCAAAAAATTTGCAATAAATTTTTATGTAATTGATATTTTGACTTCCCTTTTGAAAAATGTTCCAATTTAATATTGTAAAAATTAGAGCACTTTAGTGTCATTTACCTCCGTCTATATGAAATGAAGGTAAACGACCTAGATTTTTTAATAAATATTTATTACGTCGAGCGTAAAATGAGTTTTAGACCCAACTAAAAATATTAAAAACACGTTTTGAAGCAAAATTTCGAATATATAGAAAATTTGTACCCAATATCAATCTCTTTTGGCTGAAAAGGTAAATTTATTTGAGTCTTGCGCGTAGGTGTGCTGTAACGGGTAAACTTTAAGCAGAGTTCAGTATTCGAGGTGCATTCGTCGTAAGAACATATGAGATCTGGTGGTGAGTACATTATACTTCCGTGTTTACTTTTTGCGCGATAATCTAGTTCTGCAAATACAAAATTTATGGAAAAGTTTCATTTTAATCAGTGACATCACTTGAATCCACAATTTAAATACAGGAAAAATGTAAAAAGTAAGAAATAAAGTAAATCTAGTTTAATTAAATATTAAAGAGTTTTTGATCCAATATAAAGTCTTCAAGTTATAAAAAAACTTTGATAACGAAAATGTGGAATAAGTGTATGACCAAGTGAAATTATTCTATAAAAAATTTTCCCAAAAATTATATAAAATTTGACAATGGAAATCACAGAAATTCTTATATCTTGTGAAGCTTAAAAAAATGAAAAACAAACATTGTACAATCTCAGTTATTTGCTAAGTTAATATGACTTGATGACACAATAAAATTGAGTTTCAGACGAATTATAAAGAATTACCCGAGATTTAAAATGTTGGGAGGAAGCACAATTAATTACACATGTTTTTGTCGTTGCTGACATAATTATTCATGAAATCACCGCGTCGCGTGCAGCTATATTTTCGGAATCTTTATAATTTCATGGGACTTGATAGGTGTTTACAAAACGAGGACAACATTTTTTTTTAAATATAAAGCATTTAAGGAAAGTTTCTTCACTAGGTATTAATTTTTATGTATTATAGCATGATAAGAATAAGAATACCAAAATATTCGTTGATAAGATATTACACGAATTTTATATTTACCTTATTATCACAACATCAAGTTGCAACACTTTTTAAAATACTAAACGCGAAATTACGTTTTCCCCACTTGCCTTCTTATTTAATTGTCAAACGAGCAAAATTTTCGCTGCTTCCGCAATTTACATAGCAGAGTTGCGCATTGAAGAAGAAACTTGATGGAAAAACTATAGTTTGTGGTTTAAAAGTAGAATTTTACCGAATATATGCTCTTTTCATTATATATATATGTATATATATATATACATATATACTTACTTAACATGTAAACGTTGTTTGTGTTCTTTTTTTATTCTATTCCTTGGGGTAGTTCGTTATTGAGCGCGGTGATGCGCACACATTACTCTTCTTGCTGTCAGTGAAGCATGAAAAACGAAAAGAATTTTAACTGAAAGAAATATTTAATTAACGAATCCTACACTTTGATTAAAAACAATTTTTTATACCGTCAGATATGATTCCTCTGGAATTAATGAACTCATGTGTAAATTAAAGTTTTCGGTATTTTCACCTTATTGTGGGGCAAAATTCTGAAGTAGAATATAGTGGAGTCAACTCTCTGCTAATTGTAAGTGGGGTGGTGACCTCTCTGCACTCTGCAACACAATTTCACTCCAAAGCAAAATGCCTTAAATTATGTATGCAGCAGAATCGGCAAAATAAGCATCTGATTTTTGCAAACACGCGTATGGAATAATTCACATAAATTCCATCCACTTTTATTTTCTTTTCATTAAAAGTTCATTTCCGGACTAAAAATTTTCAGAATAACTGCATTATTTAAGACAGGCAAAGGTTTTTATATGTAATAAAATGGAAATTTTACTCTCTGAAAGAAACCTTCGTATAAGAAACTTCAGCTTAAAAATATATTTAATGAAAGCTTTTTGAGTTTATATTCATTTATACTAAATACTTAAGTCATAACAGAAGTTATAAACAATTCAGAACCATTTTTTAAAATCATTTTTATATCAATAATAGATCCCAGGTTGCATTGCTTGTTTGCCTTGCTTGAGTGGATAACTTTTTCCATTAATACTTTGAAGACAGAAAATTGAGTAAGCAAGGAAAAGGGAAAATGTATATATAGAATTTTCCTCCAGGAAAAGGACTTTCCATGCGCAACTCGCGATATCTTTTACGACCACCCTTTCTTTGAACTGCACGTTGACGATTAAGGTCATACGTATATTTTACAGCTGCCTCTTTTTTATACATAATATATTTTCTTTGAAAAAAATATAGAAATACGCAAGCACTTTTAAAATATATTTAAAAAATCGGAAAAATGTATTAGACTTAGATGCAATAATAATAATAATAATATCTCACACAGAATAAATGATTTATTTTGTTCTTTCAGTCTGTACATGATTTAAATATATAAAGAAAATTCATGTACCAGTATTTATTACTTTATAAAATTAACGAGTGCGTTAATTTTCTTCGAAAAAAGATTATTTTCAAATACATTTTTGTGATGAATCTTTCAATGAGCTAATGACATTTCATTAAAAATGTAATACATTGTAATAATTGCATTAAAAATTATCACTTAAATGCATATAACCTTGGGATAGACATTTTCAATATGAAATTCTGTAATCGTATAAATATTCCAATTTATCACTAGATACTATAATTATCTAACAAATCTATAATTATCTATTTTCTGAATAAGATATAAAAATATATAGAAATAACTACATTATTCCAAGTGAACTATTTGTTTTTCTTTAATTATAATGTTCCTAAATTTTCTAAATTAAAATAACAGTAGGTACAATTTGAATAGCACCTCACTTTAAAATAATAATTTTTAATAATTGAGCTGTCCACTGGGTTACACAGAAAATATGTCTAATTAACAAAATAATATATGATCTTAGAAGTAACAGTTTATTTTAACTGTAAAAAAAGTTTTCTTATTGATATTAAAAATATATCTATATATATTTCTTTTTCACCCTGAAATGAATTAAGCAAACCTTGCTTTTGAGGAAGTACCACTTAAGTGATTTCTAAATTGATGTGCAACAACAAACTTGTTTATGCCAAGATAACTGTCTGTATTTCTCGAATTAAAGATGCAAGGCCTTTTTAAATATATATACTGCTTTTCTTGTGCACTTTAGTTTCAAATAGAATTTTACGCAACAACGGCTTTTCCATTAGTCCTTTCATCTCTATCATCCTCGTTAACTTTTTGCATCGCGATTCCATAGGCACTCTTTTTATTCCTGCCTCTGCAACTCGCAAAGCAAGTATCTCCTTTACCGAAATTTTCACCATCCTCTAAAGTTTCTGGCATAGGTTGATTCATCGTTTCTGGTAGATAAAGTGCCAGAAATCCAGAAATAAGAGCAATAAATCCAAAGACTGTGGGAGGTACTTTCGGATTAAAGGAATCCAACAACATGATTATAGGTGTAAGAGCTCCACTAAGACGAGCGCACATTGAACCGATTCCAAGTGCAGTATTCCTGACAACAGTGGGAAACAACTCAGCCGTGTAATTGTAAATTATAGCAAATGATCCGGCAATGCATGATTTTCCCAATAAACTGATGATAGTCATAACTGTTTTTTGTTCGTCGGGAATTTGTGTAGCACTAATACAGCATATTCCACCCACCAACATGAAAGTACTTAACAAACTTCTTCTACCAGTGCGATCCATTAGACAAGCAGTAACAGCATAACTCGGAATTTCAACAAGTCCGCTACAAAACAGCATCAAGAAAGGATTGCCATCTAAATTCTTTGCGTTAAGTGATAAGCCATAGTATGCGATTGAGTTTGCAAACCAATTCAGACACACGTTCAACGTTTTCTTCCTGAGATTCGGCGTTTTGAATAAATCCAAACCACCATGAGAAGTGTCATCTTTCGAAACCTCCTGAGCTTTACTTTTCGAAACAAGAGCCGCGACATCTAGTTGATCATCTTTGCCATTCATCTTCAATCCTTTCTGAACTATTGTCACTGCTTCTCGAACACGTCCTTGAGCCCATAACCATCTAGGAGACTCATCCATTAACCACCAGTGGCCTATCAACAGGATACTATGAAGGCCGTAGATTACCTGTAGACACATTCTATCCTTGATGAATGCTGCCCAAGCAGCCACCAGCATAAACCCAGTTGCAAAAGCTAACTGGAACATTATACCGCAAATCGTTCTCTTTGATGGACCAACAAGTTCCATTGTAAGAACGAATCCAGTGATGTAGGCTCCAGCCGATCCGAAAACACCGTATAAGAATCTAATAACTAGGAAAGTGTAATACTCTGGCACAAAAGCCACTAAAACACCTAGAATTAATTGCGCTACTGAGGAGACATAGAAGATGATCTTCCTACCATATTTGTCAGCCATAGATCCCAAAATCACAGCACCAGCAAACACACCAAACATGTAGGTTGATTGTGCCACTGCTCCCATCCATTTTCTCGAACAAACGAAATTCCATTCCATTCCTCGAGATGATTTATAGTAAGTTGTATTGTACGTCCAAGCTTCACAAGTTCTGATAATATTTTCTTCATCAAGATAAGAACAACTGTCACCATCTATTGCCCTAGGACCTCGGTGGAAAAAATTGGATTCATTCCATGAGTGTTCTTCCGTAAAATTGGAATCAATTAGTCGCAGGTCGGTAATGTTGCCAGTATCAAATGCCGGAAGTAGACATTTATGTTCAGGCACTGCAGCAACTGTTGTCAAGGTCATCATGTGCAATCCTGCAGTTAGTCCAGCTATTATGTGTAATCCGAATTGCCATGCCTGATATTTACCGAATTCTCCAAGGTGGGACATCACCTCTTCTAAATCGGTATCTACGCTAGCCATTTTCGATGTGCTTCTTAGAATCACGGATAAGACACTAAAGTTTTATAACAACTTCAGACACTTGATTTAATACCTAGGTCTAGTTCTTTTTTTTACAGTTTTTCACACTTTCTTACACTGTTTTATATACTTTGTTGTGCAAAGATTAGATCCTTGACGCCAATGCGATCAACGCAACGTGGCAAGAAACATTATTGAAAGCGGACTGAATATAACAGAGGTAACCTTCCTTTGGCAGAAATCCTATAGCTGGAGAATGTATTCAATTATTTTACGAGGATAAACGTTTTGCTGCGCTCGCTGCTTTCGCTTCCTTTCAAATCCTTCTCATAAAAGGGATACAAATTTTCCTCAATTGGCCCAGGGAGCTTGGCAATAGAGATCATCAGCGAAAATTTTCAGATTCATGGCGATGATCTTCTTTATACTCAGCATCGACTGAAATATATCGAATGCAAAATTAATTGCTTGTAACCCGCATGGAAAAAGTGGATGATCAAGTTATCGGAATCAGTCTACCTTTCACCAATCGCAAAAACGAAGTTGGTACAAATTTTAGTGAGCGAATGCTGACCAACTTGTTTTACATTCTATGTTCAATGTGATATTTTTCAAAAATCAGGGGATCAATCATGTAACTTTTCCATATAATGAAATCATAAAAATTATAATATAACGTAATTTATTTGTGGGCTATTTTTATTTCCCTTTGGGAAATACTAAAATATCAAAAATTGTGCAGGTGGCCTCAATTCAAATTCCAATTCCTAATTTATTTGACTGCAGTGAGGCAGAAATCATGAATTTACTAATATTTATAATCAATAACCTTTCAGCTTCAAATTTTTCATGTAAAAAATGCAAATTAATACTTGACTCAGAAAACGTTCCCTGTTCTTTTTTTCTCAGTTCTCTGGTCTGGATCTTAAAAAAAAATTTGAAAATGTCAGAGAACCGGTCTTAATAAAAATTAAAGCAGCCGTGCGTGTGTCCCACTGACCAAGAAGCGGAAAAATAAATTAAAATAAATGGGGCAAGTGCATCAAATGTTGACCGATTAACTCTGAGCGCTTCTTTCAATTGATTGCAAGACAATATAGTTAAGAACCTATTATGTGACATGCGTTTCTTAAAAGCTTTGGCCTTTTAGCGTCTGAGATCACTATCGTCATAAATCATCAAATATTAATTAATATATAAATTGACGTCACATGAAATTACACATGAATTTTTGCTGGTAATTTATATTTAATACGTAATAATTATTACGTAAGCATAGATAAAGTAAATATGGGACTTATTGGCAGCTTATCTTTTAAGAAAAAGTCATGTTTTTGCATATTACATGGGATTTAAAAACATTATAATACATTCTTATCAGAAATCTTTTTGTTTGCAAATATATCCATAAGCAATTTTTTTAAAACTTGTAAAGAGGATTAATATGTCATAAAATATAAAATATAAATTAAAATATCATTAAAACATAAATTATAGAATTTTGGTGGCCTAGAAATGAAACAAGTATATCTACTGAATTTTAAGTGACCCCGTAATAAGATATTGGATTTAAAGAATGATAAGAAATACTTCTGTTTCTTTTTAATATATTGTGTGATTGAAAAAAGTGAACATTTTTTTCTCCGTTTGGTTTCTCAACTCAGGATAAGAAAGAAGGCATATTTCGAAACCGAGGGCAATGTAATAATATCATGTAAATAACTAATCGAACTATTATATTGTATAATGTATATATCTACTCGTTTTCTAACAATAAGATTTGAATTTAATTCCACTGCAAGTTTTGTTTCCCGAGAAATTATTTATGCACCTGAATTCAGAGTTGGCAATTTGACTTAGTGTTACATAATTTTTGTTTTGTTGGATTTATTTCTGGTTTATTTTTCGACACAATCCATGGCATTGGCAATTACTAGAATTTCGCGTTAATGTACACAAGTGAAAAACAAATTCTAAAAAATTAATTTGAAAAATACCTTTAAAAAGTAAACTTTCTCATGCTTAAAACAAAATTTCAGTCACTTGAGGATGACGGTTATTTGCATTTCATAAATGTTTGCAGAAGACGGGCACAAAATAAACACAACTGTATGGAGTAATTTTGCATGCAGCAGTACCAACTTTTATGATTATTATATATACATATAATAAAAAAATATTGTACATATTCGTATCTATATAAACGTAATAATTGCAATAATGGTAACTACTTGAACAATTGTAGATTTAAAAATGAATTGAAAATGGTTTATATATGCGAACAATAATTCTGATGATATTTAGGCAAATCATACTTATTTTTGCGAAAGCGAGACTTTATATTTAAAAAAATGCTCAGTTGGTATTTTTTAACTTACCCTTAGGATTTTTTTGACACAAATCATACACTATGGAGTATTAAGTTAAAGAGAACATTAAAAAAATGTTTAGAGTATCTTTCCGTGTAATAATTGGTCTTGGCGGCTGGAAAAGTTGCAGAAAAATGGATATCTCACTTTCTTTTAAAAGCGCGCCTTACAAACCAACGTCTGAAGCCAATGAACTCAAATGCAGAAGTGGAAATGAAACGGTCTGCGCGTATTTCCATTGGTCCCAAATATAACGTGACTATGTTAACAGAGACGTTCTCATGATAGAGGCATATACAGAACATATGCACATATATATAAGCTTCAACAATAATTTACTTGTGTGCAATTTTTCTTGAAAAGCTTGTGATGTACCGACGGTGGATAAGAGTCATCGGTCTGGACTTCAAAATTGGAATTTAATCTGATTTTTCAAAATTATTGGCAAAAATTGATATGTAGTATTTCCTATAATGGTAAGAAAAAAAATAATACATTTCTCTGATGAGAATGTAAAAAAAGGAAAAAGGGTGTAAGATTCGCCAAGTGAGAATTTTTGTGCATTTTTGAGCAATCATTTACAATATTTTAAAAGTTTACAGCATTCTAGATGCAATATTTAAATTTTTTCATTCCTGAGCAACTTGAGAAAAAATACTTACAAGGATAAAAATGAAATAATGATATTTGATTGTTTTGAAAGCCAAATTAAACTGAGAGCAATTCTATTGTTGTCGGCGGTTCGTTAAATATCAACTCTATATAAAAGTTTTAGATGAGTTGTTATCGCTCCACAGCAGAATAATTGACTTTTGATCTGCCATCCTCATTTTAAAAATACATATTTATCACAGGTATTTGCGATTTCATTATATTTTGATGTTAAATTATAGATAAATCAAAATTAGATAAGAAATTAATAGACTTTCGAAAATATGGCTATTCTTTTAATCGATCATTTAAATCTCTCAATTACAATTTATCATGTGTAATCCAAATTTCACGTGAAATTCATGTGTTACACAACAGCTTGCTTCATGCCTGATTTAGCATTATAATGTTTATGTTACCTTTTATTCCACCTTTTATTTTAAACACACACACACACACATATTCTCTCTCCCTCTGACATAACTTGATTTTGCTATTTGATTATTTCGATTTCTAATTCTATGAAAACACCTTAATTCTTATTCTGATCTCTTTACATTCTGATTTTTTTCAAATCTTGTAAATTCTTTTGAGTTCCGTTAAATTTCTCTTATTATTTTATAAAAAGATCACCTTTTCACATAACTGTGATGGCCGCAATTTATTCCCGGTTAAAATTCCGTTTTGAATCATCAGTTTTTAATGTTTGCAAAGTATGTTAAAATTGAATATAATTTATACGCAAAAATATAATTTTCGCAACAAGAGTATTCAAATTTAAAAACATGTTTATAATTGCATACATTGCGGAAATTTTCAACACGTCTGAAGTTTCCTCATTAAGCTTCACCTTTACTTCTACGGTTTTTCATCAAAATCATTTAAGTTTATTTTCCGTACAGTCCTACTAAGATCTCGCTGCTGGATCTCCTTAAATTACCTGCCGCCTACTGTGAAGGTTCCGTCGAGGCTACGAAGCTCATAAAAATCTACTAGAGTTAAAAAGTTCAGCTTCTATCTAGAAAAAAATATATCCCCTTTTACTTTTAATCAAATTTTGTTTATTGTCTCATCGATCCGCATAAAATATTAAATAAGTTTCTCTAAACTTCAATATACATAAAATTACATAAATTATTTTAATCAGCAATAGTTATCAAAATTTTCATACCTCAGAATATTACAAAATTTAGACTTTCAAGCTTAGTTTTCATCCTCGCTTTCATTTTCGCAATCGCGAGCAATCTTATACAATTTTTCACTCACGGAACATGTACCTTTTAATTAATGTTAGTTTAAACGATATTTACACGTGAATAAAATGCCATAAGTAAAGTTTTATCTAAACTTATCTCAACTTTAGATTGAATCTTTAATAAAAATTCTGGGTTTAAATTCATAAAGAAATATGAATTCATGTAAAAAACCGTTTCAGTTTAACTATAAAGAGAAAAAGAGACGAAATACCATTAACGTTGAGACGAAGAAGGGGCAACGACGTCGCTGTTCTGGAAAAATTAGAGCGATTGTTGTCTTAGGCAGTGATTAATAACCCCGTGTAAAAAAAAAAGCTGCAAACACGTAATAAATCCAACGCGTTCGGCGCGGCGCAAATAACGATCAGAGAAATATTGGATTTTTCGCGAGATTGCCTATGTTCTCTAATTCTAGGTGAATGATCCAATAAGCTTAAATGGATTTCATGGCTCGTCATAGCTTGTGGAAAATAGTGAGACTTCCTGCTGATTTTCCAGTCAGCTAATTTTATTTCTGACCAAAATATACTTTTTGTCCCTATTAAACAATTTCCTGATAGGGAAGTATAAAGGAAACTATAATATAAGAAACAATATGGAACATTATATGGGAAACTATATGAGAAATCGATTTGAAGACAGTTAAAAAATCAGGAACACAAAATTGCCTTCCTTAAAATAAAATCCTCAGGAAAATTAACGAAAATATAACACTGAAAATGACCATTGATGCGGACCAAAAAGAATATAGTTCTGCCATTATCCACTTTATGATCGGCTTATACGATTCATTCTACAGGCTCGTAAATCGTAAATTTCATAATCATATAACGACGAGCTGCCTGTTGCCAGAATGAAGAGTCTCTTATGCGACAATTCACAGTCCCTATGGAAAAAATAGGGTACCTTCTTTTCCCTCATAAAAGGTACTTTTTTGAAGTTCTAAAAGTATCTTTTTGTTAAATAAAATCGGACAGTTTTGCAATTTGAGGAGAAAAAGGAAAAATAGCCTGTAGTGGTTTTTATGTAAATTATTTTTACAAGTATACAAGATATTCCCCAAAATTGTGATTGTTTTGAATAAAAAAATGGATTTTCATCTAAATATTTCAATTATCAACCAAAATAATTGAGAATGATTATTATAAATTATAATTCTTTGATTTTAAATTAAAGTAGTTTAAGTTTAAGACGATCGAGACCAGATTTTTATTTCTATAAAGGAAGGAAACAGTATTTCCTACCAGAAAAAAGTATAAGAAGCCTCTAAAACTTTAACAATAAGAAGAGCGTCGACCTTGATAACATATTCGTGGACTATGTATTTGCGTCTCTGTATGGCACTTGGAGACACAATGGTGGATGACGGTATCCTGTTCCGGTGAAGGAACAGGACACTTCAAAAGAGTAACCCAAGCCGTTCAAGTAGTATGTACTCGCAGAGTACATGTACATCCTGTACAAGGTCGAATTACCAATATTCGGCGGATTTCCACTCGCCCGTATTCTGTTTAAAAAAAAAAGAAGATGAAGAGAAATCTGATGTTTAGTATCTTGGAATCCAGTTACGTCTTAAAAAACATGCAGTTTATGATCCTCAAATTGCTTTTTAATATTGATAATCGAATAAACATTGATTTTCGTTACATAAATCTAAATTTCCGCGTAAAATTGCTGCAATGTTGCAGCAATATTGATCGGTAACAGACAATCATATATTGCACCAATATTGCTGCAATATTTTCTAGGTATAAAATCTATTTAAAAACATACTTTAATTTCCGTAAGGAAAATATCAAAGAAATATGGAAGGAAAGTCAAGGCTATAAAATTGACGTTGTGTGTACGAAGGTAGAATAAAAAAAGCAATCTACACTTAGGTCATTACCATATTAAAGCCACACACGTGTTCGGTGCATATCGAATCATGTATATCACTGGCTGCCACTACTAAGAATGACTTCAATCAATTAGGGACAATTATAATTATTGCGTGTAAATGTGAGTGAGATTTAAAACTTACCATAAGAATGGAAATCTTATAAAATAATATATACTCTCTAAAATTGAATCAGTCAAATTCCACTGATTTCCAGTAGATTTTTCACTAATTAAAATCGTGAGAAATCGTGATTCAAATTTAGAGAGTATAACATATAATACTATATGATTATTATATATAATTATTTTAATATTATTTTTATAACTCTCATGAATCGTTTTGTCTCGTTATCATATTTCGAGTTACATATGTCGATTAGCTCTATGGCTTACCGCAAATTAAAGTTGGTTTCATGTCACATATCTCTCTTTGCTCTTTCATTTCTTCCTTTGATTTATTACACGCCTTTTCACTATGCAGATAATCATGCAGGATGGCCACTAAATTCAATTGTTCAATTTTCCTGACATTAAATTAAACTTTAGACAAATTTTCTTGACATTCTCTGACTTTTAGGCAAATTTCCTCGACGGAAAAGTATTAAAAATAGGAATAAGATCAGATACCTACCCAATCGTGATTATTTTTCATTTAATTGAAAAAGATTTTAAATTTAAGGAATTGGAAATCACATAGTTCCCATTTCTTAGGTTTACACCTGAAAAGTTTGAAACCCTGCTCAACGACCTACGAGTCACGTTATTGAATGTACTGTTTTGATTAATCGGTGAGATTATAGGCATCCCTTTCTAGATTAATCGCTTTTAAGAACTACTACGTTTATGCATCAGATCATAAAATCTTTTTACCTTTTGACCTACAGTTGAAATTAATATAGTAATTATGTCAATTAAGTAACATTAAAAAACACGCGGGTAGAAAATGACTCTATGAAGTACGCTTTAAGGAAAATTTTTTTTGGATGAGTTTTATTTAGATAATATCTAATTCTAAAATCCTAAAAAAAAATTCAATTACGCAACGACTTAGATTATATAAATCTTACATTAGAATCGTAAAATTATACAAATCTCTGTGTGTACAAACACCAAATCTTGAAATGTATGATTTTAAGGTCAACGATGTCGAATACCTTGCAAATTTTAGGTGTGCTAGATTATTTAATGAATTTCAGGTAGGTTTGGTCGTACTTTCTCTCTTCTATAGACTAGAAACTCAAAGCCACATCGAGGCGACAATATTATAAGCGGAACAATATCAGAAAGATTTCTGTGCATATAATATTAAAAGAAGGAGAACAAGGTGATTTACGGATTTAAATCAACGGAAATTTTAAATGTTTAGAGTCGAGGAGCATATTAAATGACAGGCTTGACACGAATTAAAAGAATGTAACTGCTACCAACGAGGGTAGTCATAAAACTAAATGAGATGCAGGGCTTAGTGGCACTTAAAAAAATAGTAACATTCCTTCGTTTTTTGTAATTTATCTGCAATTAGTTCACTCTTTCAAAAGTGGATCAACCAGTTATTCTTTTTTATATATGCAGATGTATTTTGCTAATTTTTTAAATCGTAGGTAC
This sequence comes from Synergus umbraculus, assembly GCA_900474325.1. Taxonomy (NCBI): domain Eukaryota; kingdom Metazoa; phylum Arthropoda; class Insecta; order Hymenoptera; family Cynipidae; genus Synergus; species Synergus umbraculus. Next base: position 368,867 of record UCOK01018621.1, on the reverse strand, counting down.
AACTTCAGTCCTATAATCTTCTATCTAAAAAAAATTATACCATATCGAATATATCAATTATAATATATCAAATATATTTTTGTCGAAAGGTTTTTTGGAAATTGCACAAACTGTGCAATGAAATTTTTTAATGATTCTTTAAATTTCTAGAAATCTCTTGAAAATCCTTAAACTCTTTTGAAGTCCTAATGAAAATAAAAAAATAATAAAATAAATTTTGCTAGATAAATGATAAAAGACGTTCATGCGAGAGTCAAAGGTAATATTATTGACCCCTGTTGATTATATTACTTTGCAAATTAATTGATATAGCTTCACTAGAGTCTTCTCCTTTGATCCAAAGGGAGTAAAAGCACCGAGGCTCAGATTAACTAAAACGGAAGATAATGTCCATAGGTGAGGAAGAGGGCAAGTGGCTCATTCGAAGTGATGCTGGAAGGTATAAGGTGGCCCACATCACAGTAGTGCGCAGACCGTCTAAGGGAGTGGAACGTTTTTCCGGTCGACTATACTCTGGTTGCTTTCATTTAGTTTAATTTACTTTCGCACCGGCTGGTACTAGATTTGAGTATAAGACATTTGTCCTCGACTTTAAATTTAGAAAAATATATATTTATTACAATTAAACCAAGAAGTTATACTTTCGCGCCACAATCAGTGCAACAATCATTCAACTTACCGGAATTTCTCATCCAATGAGGGATAGTTTCCTAAATAAGGTAAATTCAAGCAAAATTTCAATAAATGTAGGATTTTATGTATATTTATATTATATATACTCATTAAAGCATCTAACATTTAATAATGAGGTAAATTAAATGAATAGCTCGAAACAGGAGTAATTATCTCTTTTTGTTTGAGTTCGGATATCCGTTGGGAGTGCGTTCCATAAACGCAGTTCAAACTCTATTAATAATAAGTTTAATTAACTGGTAGAAGTAATACATTTTTAAAAGAAGATTGATATATAGCATAGTAAACGTAGTAGATTGAAATTAATAATTCTTTGTTTGTTTTTCTTACGCACATTACTTTTTTAATTAACTCTTTGAATCTGAATTAGTTTCGGTAATGATTTCTTTTAATAATAAATCAAAGACTGGCAATTAGGTCATTTTAAATAATTGGTAAAGTGAGTAGAGAGCCGAATTTAACTAACTCAAATTTATAGAGAAAAGTGTAAATTTAAACAAAGGGAAAGCACCAGAACCGAAATTACGCATTCAGGGAACGTATTATGCAAATTAATCTTTATCGATAAAACGGTAATTGATCCTCTCGCTTGAATGCAACAGTGAATTTGTATACGATTTAGTATTATAGATATTTTTTATCTTATATTTTTATTTTATATTTTCAGTGTAATTAATTACTATGTAATGAGCAATTTATAACTAAGAAAAATTATTTTTAGAGTCTATAGGGTCATAATCATTTATGATTTGTGGACAACCAATTTAAAAAGAGTTATGAACGATAAATATGTTTGTGAGATTAAGAGGAGGTTTCTTTCATGATATTAAAGTTTCATGTCATGAAACTTTGATACTACAATAATAAAAAAAGGAAATCTATTGTATAAGGAACCTTTGAGGCTCGTGTATTGTGATTCCTTGACACGCTCACAGTGGAACGTGAAATTACTTTTAATGATCACTGCCTTCACCCGGTTTATGTGAAATAACAAAAATTTACTCGAATTGTCATATTTATAAACTGTAAGATAATACTCAAGATTTTTATTGATGAAAAAAAATATAGATCAAGGCACGATTTTAAAAATTATTTGTCAGTTATTAATTATTAATTTGTTAATAATCGATGAGAAAGAAATAATGAGCTCAAGGCTTCTTACTCGAAATTATACCTCAAACGAGAACAATTGCCGTTTATTATCGAGTAGTTAGTTCGAATCACTTATTATTAGAAAAAACGTGAAATCGACTAACAGAGTTATTATTAGAAAGACAATTAAGAATTATGAGGGCACATGAATTATAGACACTTGAAGTAAGATAGAAATACTTTTTATGATACGTTTCTCAGTTTAGAGAATATTAGACTAAAACAAAAACGCAATTACAGGGTGTTTCCTAATTAAATACAGGTTTAAAATTTTTAATACGATTCCTAATTCCACTTTGTACTTGTCCAATATTTATTTAAATTCCCAGGTTTCCCAATTAGTAGACACCCGCCTGAATTAGTATAAATCAAGGATTTTTGCTTTGTAGTTTTAATATCAAAAGGAATAAAAAATTGCAGGTTCACTCATGATATGACCCAGTCTCGCGAGGTTCTGGCGATGATGGATAGTCATACTACATTTGGTCGAAAAAGTGGGTGCACAATTTCGAAATGTGGAGGTTTTTTGTTAGGATCCGCTTTTCTTTTGTGCCTCGTAACAACCGGACTTCTAGTCTTCCACTTCGCTCCTTGCCTGGAGGGAAAACAACTGAAATCACGTGAAGATTTCTTTGGTAGTGCTAATCTTCAAGCTATTAGAGCTTTAGCAAACAAGAAAAAAATTGATGTCAGGCTACCGAGATCCGTTATTCCAGACTCCTACGAGTTGAAACTCACTCCCTTCATTTGGGAAGGTAACTTCACCTTCAACGGGGAGGTGAAAATAATCGTGAATGCAACTGAAAGAACAAGGAGTATAACTCTTCATGCTGTCGATCTAAAAATCGATGAAACATCTATAAGTGTTAAAGAATTTATTCCCGATAGCGACAATGCGAAGATTATTAAAGTCGATAGACAGCGGAACGACACTGCCAGAGAATTTTTTATAATCCAAACTTCGGATAATCTGAGGGCGGGAAAGCAGTATGTTGTATATATGAAGTTCATTGGCATCCTCAATGATAATCTTCAAGGATTCTACAGAAGTTCTTACAAAATGAACAATCAAACAAGGTTTGTTTTTTTTTGTAATTATATGATATCAACAAAAAGAAGTAGAAGTATAACTTTCTATCACTGAGAAAAAAAGCTCGGGAGTCAATAAATATAATATCGAATCAATAGCTCTCGTTCCCGAGGATTTTTGTCTCAGTAAATAAGAAATGACTTTCTATTCTTGATTAATGAACAATTTTCACAGAGAAAAATGAATAGTCGAAAAATTTGAATAATGACATTTGCTCATGTGAAAGTTGTCTAGCTGGAAAGTCAACTCGTTCTAGTTTGCACAGAGAAAAACGAGAAGTTAACAAACTCACATATATGTAGGTCTATACAAGAGTTGTTAACAAGTAAACGGAGCTCATAGACTAAACGTTTGATGATTCTGCATTATAGATGGATTGCGACGACACAATTTCAAGCAACAGATGCCCGTCGTGCTTTTCCATGCTTTGATGAACCAGCCCTCAAAGCAAAGTTTCAAATTAGTATTGCTCGACCCAAGAATATGACATCCATTTCAAACATGCCCCGGAAAGGGGAACCTGAACCAGTGTAAGTTCCTTTCAGAGAAACATGTTTTTAGTGAGAATATCACGAGATTCGAAAGGATTTATAGAAATTATTAGAAATTTTTTCAATTTAAATTCTCTTTTTCAATTCTCTGAAATACCATTAAAATTAAACCACTTGATGTTTTTCATTATAGCACTGGACTGCCTACCTACGAATGGGACCATTTCGAGCGTTCAGTGCCAATGTCAACATATTTGGTAGCTTTCATTGTCTCCGACTTTAACGTTATGAAATCCGCTGATAGTAATTTTGCAGTTTGGGCACGAAACGAAGCTATTAATCAATCAGTCTACAGTTTGAAGATTGGGCCCAAAATTTTAAAACACTACGAGGATTATTTCCAAATTAAGTTCCCTCTTCCAAAAACCGACATGGTGGCCTTACCAGATTTTTCAGCTGGTGCCATGGAAAATTGGGGTCTCATAACATACAGGTAAAATAAAAAATTCTATTATCTTGCTTACGGAAATAAAAATATATATTTTTCAACCTTCAGAGAGGATGCAATGTTATATCAAGAAGGAGTTTCTACAAACAATAATAAGGAACGAGTTGCTGCTGTAGTGGCTCACGAATTAGCTCATCAGTGGTTTGGTAATTTAGTTACCCCCAGTTGGTGGTCGGATCTTTGGCTTAATGAAGGTTTCGCTAGCTACGTTGAATACATAGGCATGAATTCCGTAAGCACTTCCAGTTATTATGAAAAAAATATTTCTTGGCAAATGAGTCATGTTAAGCAATTTTTTAAGTGATTTTGAGGGATTAAATATAATTACATCTCAGGTGGAGCCAGACTGGAAAGTCTTGGAACAATTCGTCGTCCATGATCTACAAGCTGTCTTTGGTCTAGATGCTTTGGAAACTTCTCATCCTATCTCTGTTGAAGTTGGTCATCCAGATGAAATAGATGAGATCTTTGATAGAATATCCTATGACAAGGGTGCTTCTATAATTCGAATGATGGATCATTTCCTCACAACTGAGGTCTTCAGACAGGGACTTTCTAATTACTTAAAGGAAAAGTAAGTTGAAAAATATTTTCTCTTTGAGAAATATTTATCCAGCGAAGAAATCTTTTTAAAATCTATTTTTCATTTAGAGCTTATCAAAGCGCAGAGCAAAACGATTTGTGGGCTGCTTTGACTTTGCAAGCTCACAAGGATAAGGCTCTTGATCAAGATGTTACTGTAAAACAAATTATGGATACCTGGACTCTTCAAACAGGTTTTCCTGTAGTGACTGTTAATCGTAATTACAAAAATGGAGGAGCCTCCCTAACTCAGGTACCTTTCTCTTAAATAATATTTTAATGATACAGGTTTATTCTGCAGGATATTTTCTTTTTCAATCTTGTCAAACAGTCATATAGAATTAAATGAGGAAATTTAGAACCGTCGTAAAATTGCAATTGCAAATTCTCTTTAGGAGCGATTTATGCTGCAAAACGGTACCTCGTCTATTTCATCGGAATCAATGCCTCTTTGGTGGATTCCAATTACATATACTTCCGAGGATAAACTCGATTTCAATAAAACACGACCGTCATACTGGATGAAGGCTGAAAAAGCAATTTCCATCAATGATCTTGGTGCAAGTCCTTCTCAATGGGTTATATTCAATATTCAAGAAACAGGTAGTTAAAGATTTTAAAGATTTAGAATCCCTACTTATTTTACAAAAAGAAATCAATCGAGATATTAATCATATTCCAATTAAAAATAATTTTCCAGGATACTATCGTGTGAATTACGATAAAGAAAATTGGCAGATGCTCATTAAGCATTTAAATCGAGCAAATTTCAAAGATATCTCCACAATAAACAGAGCTCAATTGGTCGATGACGCTCTAAATTTAGCCAGAGCTGGAAGATTAGACTATTCCACTGCCTTAGATGTAACTTCCTATTTGGCACATGAAACAGAATATCTTCCCTGGAAAGCCGCATTAACAGGCATGAGCTACTTGAATGGTATGCTAATTAAATTCCAAGGCTACGACAAATTTAGGGTAAGTTTCAAGTTCTAGGAATACAGTTAAACCATGAAACTAAAGACTCATTTCATTAACGATTCTCACTGATTTCTCTCTAATCTTCTCACTGAATTTTACAATCTTCCAGGTATATGCCTTAAAACTTTTGGACAACATTTACAAGCAAACCGGTTTTAAAGATTCTTATGAGGATCCTCAACTAACGGTATTCACTCGTATCGATGTTCTTAACTGGGCCTGCACCTTTGGTCATGAAGATTGCGTGCGGAATGCTGTTAAGCAGTTTATTAATTGGCGAAATACACCAAATCCTGATGAGAACAACCCGTAAGACATAAGATCATTTTTCATTAAGTAAAACTTGATTTCTAATCAGATATTGTATCAGATTATTGATTTCTACTTGGTTTGCAAAAAATTTGGAATTCCAAACTATCTGGACCAATTTTATTGCTTCTGTTTGTCACCTGTATAAAAACTATTAGAACTAAATTGAAACTTGCAGATTTTTAATTCGGTTCTATTGAAAATTTTATGGAGGGTAACTTGGCTACTTGAATACTACAAAATCATCTTCATGTTGCATTATTTATTGCAGAATCTCACCAAATTTGAAAAGTGTCGTCTACTGTACGGCAATTCGAGTTGGTGGACAATCAGAATGGGAATTTGCATGGGAGCGATACTTAAAGAGCAATGTAGGATCAGAAAGAGATCTTCTTCTTGGTGCACTTGGATGTACAAGAGAAACTTGGATATTAAGCAGATACCTAGATTGGGCATCGACGGAAAGTTCAGGAATAAGGAAGCAAGACATTACCCGAGTTTTTGGATCAGTCGCTAATAATGTGGTTGGACAGCATTTAGCTTTCAACTACTTGAGGAATAAATGGAGCCATCTGCGACAATAGTGAGTTTATCAGAAGGTCAAAATAATTAGGTATAATTAGAAGTATTAGCGACACAAGGGTGTGGTACGCACAAAAATATACCACGGACACACCTTTGAGGGGAGAAAGTAACGACCTTAGATCACATGATAGTGATAGAGACGATGAATTAAATATAGTAGAGACAACTTTTAAATATCCATTAAATTGTTATTTCCTTGTTTTCAGTATTGGTGCATCTATGACGACTATTAGCAGCATTGTCAGATCGTCTACAAAGAAAATCAATACTAAATACGAATTGAAAGATGTAAGTGTCACAATTTATTTATGGTATGATTCTCAAATGAAAAATTGGTAATATATTTTCTATTTCCAATATAGTTATTGGATTTCGCAAACGAGCATGCAGGAGAACTCGGAAGTGCAACCAGAGCAGTGCAACAATCTGTGGAACGAGGAGAAGCTAATATAAGATGGCTAGAGCAGAATCATAACGCGATTGGCGAATGGTTAAAACGCAACACTGCGTAAAAATGAAAACGCACAATTTAACGCAGAGATTTTAGTGGGAATTTGTCACTGTGCCGAAATTTTACATTTTTATTTTGATAAAAAAATACCGAGTATTCTCGAAACGTAAGCAGATATATAATAAATCTTTTCTGTATGTATTTGTAAATATAATGCGCGTGATCTTAATATATACTATGATAAACTATAGATAGGAAGAATAATTTTAAACAGACAATTCGTAAATTCTATTATATGTCTATGTGAATAAGATTACTTAAGCAGTTTGATAATGAAAAAAGTGTCAAAAGTATGAGAGTTGAAATTATTTATTACTTTTGCAGTAACCATCTTTAAAGCTGTACAGCTCTTTAATCTTTGGGTATTAATTAATTTTATGAGTAAGGAAGTCTGAAATTGTTAAAAGGTTAATATGAAATGAAAGACTCATGATGGATATCATTTCGTCTCATTTAGAATATTTAGATCAATCATTTTAAATTTGTAATACGTAAAAATAACGCACAATTTTTTTTTGTATGTTAAAAACATGTTATAGACAGAATCAAACTCTTTACAAGTATTTCACTTTTCTGAACAACATAAATGTGATTAAAATCATCCATAAGAAACATTATCAAATGTAACTAGAAGCAGGTGTTTAAAAATTAACAATGATTACTGTATAAGATATTATATAAATGAAATATAATTTGTACATTGTCTTATCTCGAAGATGCCATTGATGGTATAGCGTGAATAAAACTGTATTGATGTGTACTTACGCTCGAAAACAATCAATTACTTTTTATAAAAGCTTTTTACCTTTTCCATTTATACGATATTCAAAATTTTCACGTAGAATTTTACGTGAAATGTTTTAAATTTCCATTTGAATTACACGTGAATATTAATATTAAAATAACTTTATAAATAATGGTTGATCTTTTTAGCCTAGCTAAATCACATTGTCATTATATTATACATACTCTAGACTTTTACTAGATGAGTTTAAGAACATATTTTATATACAACGCCTACGGATAATAATAACAAGAAAATAAGGGCAATAATCCAATGAATACTAATACTGCCAATTTCTCGGCCTCCATCAGGAGAAGGTGGTGGAAGTGGAGAAGAACCAGGATCTTTTTCTGTCGTATCTTCCTTTTCTGTAGTATCTCCCGGATCTGAGCTAGTATCTGATGGCAATTCTGGATTTTGTGTTGTTTCCGTGTTATTATGTTGTTGATATCTATCAAGCCAAGCGTAAATTTCCGGAGAGTATGCATCAAACCACTGCTGGTTTTGTTTTGCTACAGCTACAGCAGATTGCAAGGCTGGTAATATTTCTTTCAGCTCATCTGACTTGTTTTTGATGAAATTTTCCAACTGAAAATATATTTATTTAATTTTAAATATGTGTCTCACGCTACGTATCTGAAAATTATAGCGATACTAAACTTACATCTTCAAGTTGATCTGAAGTTGAGATGTATGCAGCTACACTCGAAAACATACTACCAACATCGTTCCAATTACGGAAGCTGAAAGAATTCAAAAATAAAGTACTTGTTTTTTCTAGAAGGTGTCAAAAATGCTGGAAATACTCACTAAGAATAGACAGAGTTGTAATTTTTCATTAAAAATTCTAAGCAGGTTTCCAATCCTTCTTTTCCAGCGCTATAAACAGCGGTGAATGCAAATCCTGCATCTTGTCTTCGAATTTGATCAGACTTTAGAACAAGTTCAAGGTATCTACAAATATATTAAATTGTCTTATCTTCCTTACTTTTCTTTTTGCCAGTTATCGTACAGTAGCTACTCTCATTAAAAAATGATAAAGATTTAGCTTACGTGTTGAGCATTGTCTTGTTTTTGGTACAAGCTAATGCTTCCAAAATGACAACTTGTTCGGAAGCGAAATTGGTACTAAGATATTGATTCCAAAGGAATTGCCAGTCTTCATAAGTACCATTTCCAATAGCCGTACAATAAACTGCAGGTCTCGCATTTGGAGAAATCCTTGAAGGATATTTATAATTAAAAACACGTACATTATTTTTAATATTTGAAATATCAACCCCTTACGAAAAAATATGACGGAAACAAAAATACAAGATTTCCTGTCGTTTTCGCGAAAAATACCAGGAAAAAATACTAGGATTTCGTGTGATTTTGTTTCCTATCATACTTTTCCGTGGGAGAATTTTGGAAATCTTACTGTTCATCCGGATTCTCGCGCCATTTCGAAAAAAGATCTGTGGAGCTTGCGACACAATCTTCTTGTTGGTAATAGCAAGCCCATTTTAATATCAATGCCCTATTCAACTCAGTCAGTTGACTTTCTCCTTCACGATCAATGAACCCAAGTTTTTCATAAATTTTCTGCAATATAGTTCGAATGTGCAGAGCAAAAAGGTCGTTAATTTCGTGACCTTGGAAACGCGTGCGGAAATCTGAGAATTTACTTAAAAGAGCCATCCAAGGAACATGATTATCCTCATTAATCACATAAGCAGTAGCATCCAAAGCAAGAGTGTAATTTACGTATCCAATTTGGGCGAGATTAAGAACATCATTCATTATCTGAGCACGATTAACTGTATGGATAGTTTTAAATTGACCACTGTTTAACAAATTAATTAAACGGTACCATGATTTTACATCGTAGTTGACTCGATAAAAACCAACTTCCTGTAAATTTAGAATAAACCATTCGTCCTTCATGTCAACATTAAGAACCATCGAACTATTACCAAACCAAACTATTGGTGAAGTTTCTATAAAATTTGGTTTGGATTCCCTTGTGTATGTTATTGGTATCCAGTAAATCCGATTTGTTGATAAGGAGTTATTTTTCGGTAGCAGGAATTGTTCCTGAAATGAAAATATAAATTAATGTGTTTTAGAATGATTTAAATTCAATGATTTAAAAGAATTTCAAGAGATTTTAACTGATTTTAAGGAATTTCAAGGGTTGGTCAAGGATTTTTTAAAACACTTAAAAACTTACTTGAGTAAGAACCATTTGGCCATTAGTGATAGTAACATTGACTACTGGATATCCAGGTTGGCTTGTCCAACTGTCCATCAATTCCTGTATTGAACCACTCATGTCATCAAAAAAGTTTCCTTTGTCTGCTTCAACCTGAATTGATTGCCAAAGATGTTCCGGCTTGGCTGTTTGAAGCTGACGCTGTTTAAGGTAATTCTGGATGGAACTGTTAAAAATTTTCGGGCCGAAACTGTGGTACATCATGCGGATTACACTTGCACCTAATTGAAAACCATTTATTTTTGCCAGTTATTGCCAGATAAGAATAATCTACCAGAAGCTTTGAACGATTAGAACTTCAAACACCTTAGGAATAAACAATTCGAGCTTTATTTACCTTTCTTGTAGGCGATATTATCAAAACCACTGCTAATCTCTGTTGGAGTAGAAACTCTGTTGTTCATTGGATGACTTTTTTCTGAAGCATCGGATGCCATTGCTTTGTGCAACTCATAAACAACAAACTGATCCAAGAGGTCCCAACTTGGTATCAACTATTAAAAAATTTAAAAATATATATATAATAAAATTTAGTGAAGAGATTTCAGGATAGATAAAATAATGTCTGTCTTGATTAAAATTACATACTGTGTTGGTGCTAATATATGAAAAATACTGGGCAAAGCCTTCATTTAACCATGTGTAATCCCACCAGTCACAAGTTACCAGATCACCAAACCACATATGTACAAATTCATGTGCTATTGTTGTGTTTATGTATTTTTTGTAGTAGGCAGGCGTAATACTATCATGGTAAAGAAGACCGTACTCTCTAAAAAAATTATTTCATTTTAGTCTTTCCGTTACAGTGTCAGGGTAGAAATTGCCTTAATTGACTCCACTGCAGGTGTGTTTTAGAGAAATTATTTTCTCAGACTTATAAATTTGGGCCTTACTACAATTTCTATCCAGGTGATAAGCCATCTTAAAGTCCATTGTTATTAAAAAATAGAATTTTACCTGAAAGTAACTAGACCCCAGTTTTCCATAGCACCAGCCTTGAAATCAGGAATAGCTGCCAAATCCATTTTTGGAAGGTTATAAGTTATTCCAGTGATACCCTCTAATATTTGCAAAAGCTTCGTGGCTGTCAGCAACGAATATTTCGAAATTTCGGAATCTATGTTGGGCCGCGTCAAAATACTAAAATCTTTATTTATTGTATGAGATGTAAAGTCTGACACGATGAAAGCAACTAAGTAGGATGACATAAGAGGACTCTCTTCAAAAATATCCAAGCTGACTTTATCACTAAAACATTAAATCATAGTTTTAGTAAATAAAAAAATAATAATATTCCTAGACAGTCATCACAGTACCCATTGTCCTTATAAAGAGGGGAAAAGTGACTTTTTAAAATAAACATAGGTGAGAAATAGGTGACTGAACGAACATACTAAAAAATTTGGCTAAAAGGGTGTTCAAAGGGTATTCAAAAGAATTGATAAGAATGAATAAAAAGTCAAAAGAATTCTAAAGAAATCTAAAGAATTTTAAACAAATCAAGGCGAATTCAATAAAATTTAAGGCGAATTGATTATCTGGAAACAAAATTGTCCTCTATAATTCCAATGTCAATAATGAAATAGGTGACGACCTGCGATGACTGCTAAGATTATATAAAACATGCCCTACTTTATTTTCTCAGTAATTTTTAGTGGCATGTTACTCCATGAGTGATAATCATTCGATCTTTCAATCCGAACAGTGAATTTTGCTTTAAATGAAGGCTCGTCAAAGCAAGGAAAAGCTTTTCTAGCATGAGTAGGTTGAAATTGTGTGGTGGCTAACCATCTACAAACATAAATTATATCTTATTAGTATTATAATTATAAATAAAACTACTATACACCTACATTAAATTTGCACTAAATTTACCGAGTCTTTCCATTTTTATCAGTGTACCAACTGCGATAAAATCCTTCCATTTCATCATTCAAGACACCTGAATATTTAAAATTAGCTTCCATTTTATTTCCCGCTCCTACTGTGGTTTTCAAATAAATTGAAAGTCTGTGAGTAGTTGTGTTTATCACATATGAAAAATAATCTAAAGGTTTTCCGGATTCATCAAATACTTCGATTTCCTGAATATTCAATTCATTTGCCTGTAAAATAATTCTTGAAGTATTTTGTAAAGCCTGCATGCTTATTTTAACTTCCCCTTCAAAGGTAAAATTTTTATTTTCCAAATAAGGCTTCAGGCGTATATTGTATGATAAAGGCTTGACTATGTTTGGTAGACGATAATCTGCACTTGGGTATGTTGTTTCCAGCCATTCCCAAATTTTTGGTGTGTATTTATCATACCAGATAAGTTCATAATGTGCAGTAGAAAGATAAGGGTTTAGTGAAATTTTGAATGTAGAGGAGTCTTTTGTTTTAAAAATATCCTGCATCTGAAAAGTTAATATTAAAGTAATAAAACGATAATCTTTGTATCAATATTGTCATGATAATTTTATGTTTACCTTTAGCAGAAGTTCTTTTGTTGATAATCTTAGAGAAACGCCATTTAAAATAGTCTTGATGGGTTTTTCTTCAAGATAGCTAGAAAAAAGTATGTTTCTTTTTTAACTTCCTTATTAAATTCAAATTTAAATTATTATATTACCGATGGAGTAAAATTATAATCTTTTTATAGTTTTCTAATTCAAAATTACTTTTAATTCAAACCAAGTTAATTTACTATCAAAATTAATAATAATTATACTATTTACATTTGAATAGTATAAGTTGCATCAATTTTAATTATTAATATATTAATTGTTTGGTAATACCAATTAACAAAAGTGATACTTACTATTTTTGCATAATATCATAATTGTTCTTAAGAAATTCTAAAACTGTATCAACACCCACTAAACTTGATTGATAAACATAGGCAAAGACGTTTTGACTGTCTTGAAACCTTATTTCTGAACCTTTAGTAACAGCTAGAGTAAGCAACCTGAACAGAAAGAATAAGATAAGTAATTATTATATTAATTAATAAAGATACGTATATAAAAATAGTAATTTTCTTGTTACGTACTTTTTAAGAAGTTCAGGACTTTCAGAACAACTTAAAGCTTGCAAAATTAGAGTTTTTTCAGAGAGGAAATCTGTAGCTGAATATTGCTCTAAGAGAAAATCCCAATCATCGTTTGTTCCCCATTTTATACCTGTGCAGTAAATAGTCTTACGTTGATTTTCTGGAACTCTGCAAATATCAATACATAAGTTTAAAATGCCTATTTTTTTATTTATCTCTGTTTTAAATAAATTTACTTTTTTAAAGCGTCCTTTCTCCATTCAGCGAATGATTGCTGTGAATAAGAAACACATTCTGCGAGTTCAAATTTACAGGCCCATTCTATTACTAATATTCTGAGAAGTGTGTCGTAATAGTCTTCACCAATAATTTCTGTAGTGCCAAGTTTTTCAAAAATGGGTCGTAAAATTGTAAGAATGTGAATCTGTAATTAATTATAAATTAATTGTGCATTAAATTTATAAATCAGACTACATAGCAGGAATTTAATCGACGTTGTCTGGGATTTTAAGGGATTTCAAGATATTTTACTTGATTCTAAAAAATCTCAAGAGCTTTTAAGAAATCTATAAATGTGTGAGATTATTTTCAATTAATTAATCAAAAGAATGTCGTACCCTGTAAATTTCATAAATATCACGACCTGCAAATCTTTTATTTAAATATGTTAAACCATTGAAAGCAGCTTTCCAGGCTAAGTAATTGGTTTCATGCTCCAAGTACTGTGTTGCAGATAAAACTTTATCGTAACTGACATATCCTGTTCTTCCCAGATTAAAAAGATCATCGATTACTGCTGCTCGATTAATTTCATGAATTGTGCCAAATTCGGGACTTTTAAGAGCATTAATGATACGTAACCAATTATCTGAGTCGTAGTTTACACGATAATATCCTACAAGCACAAATAAAAATCAGAATATTTAATTATACAAGAATATTATAATTTGACTAATTATATTAATTATTACATTATATTGTATTATATTAACCTGCTTCTTGAATATTGAATATTATCCAATCGTTGGGTTTCTTAACAATGGAAATTTCATTGGAAGCATCACTGAGCCAATATTTTGGCACGGTATTGCTAAAGTCATTTTCAGTTTGAGTTGTCCATGTAATCGGTACCCACCAAATTTGATTAATAGGGTAGTTTTCGTCATTTATTATTAAAAATCGCTCTTGACTAAGCGTGAATTTTTCACCTGAGACTTTAACTGAAACAACTGGAAAGCCTGCTTTAAGAGTCCATGAATCTAAAAATGTTTTTATGCCAACACCCACTGGAATTTTTTCAGCATCAACTTTATCCTGAAGAGCTTTATAAAGGTGTTCCGGAGTTGCAAAATCATATTGCCTACGAAAATAAAAATTTATTTATATTAAGACATTATCAGTTATCACAGTACCTATTCTGTCATTAAAAAAGGTGAAAAAAGGCGAATAGGCGACGACCTGCATAATAACTGCATTATGTGTGAAGAAAATGAATTCAAGTTCATTAGTAAAATTTTACCGAGCTTCCAAATAATCGTGCAGGCTCTGGAAAAAAATCTTCGATCCCAGAATTTTCTCTGTCATGCGTAATATACTCCCAGCCTTAGCATAGGAAATCGTATTAAATCTGCCGCTGATTTGAGATGGTTTGTAAACGTCATTTGTGACTGGATCACTACTTTCCACACCATCAGTACCAAAAGATGTCTGCAGATGATCTACAACGAACTGTGCTGGCAGCTTCCATGATTGATGTATCTGAAAACGATAGGAATATTTTTTGTTTAATTATAGATTTAATAATAAATACCTGGATACTACAAAGAATTCCCTGAATATATTCAAAGAATTTTTTGTACTATCTGGGTAATAATTAAAACTAGCAATTCTTTCTTACTTCATCACAGCCAGCATATTGTAAATATCTCGCAAATCCTTCGTTTAGCCACAAATATTTCCACCACTGAGGACTAACAAGATCTCCAAACCACTGATGTGTAATTTCATGAGCAATTACAAGACAAATAGCCTGTTTGTCAGCTACTGAAGACTTTGTTGGATCATAAAGCATTCGCTCTTCCCTGTATGTTATAAGACCCCAATTTTCCATTGCTCCAGCTGAAAAATCTGGTACAGCAGCCATATCCATTTTTGGCAGCTGGTACTTGTGATCTAATGTCGTCTCAAAGAATTTAATAATGGGGGTCATAATCTCGAGTGAGTAATTTGCTTGAGAAATTGCATTTGGTCTTGCCCAGACTTTATGTTCTTTATTTGCTTGGTTCGCAAATTGTGATACTATCAATGCTACCAGGTAAGTAGACATACGAGGTGTTGGTTGAAACGTATCTTTCTGAAGATCATCTCTGAAAATGAATAATAGAACAATAATAAAATAATAATAGAAAAGTAATAATAATCAGCTGAAGAGAAGATACAATTTTTTGTTTGTAAAAATGAGGTAGCAATTTTTCAGAGAAAAAAGGGGTCAAAATTGATTAATATTTTAATCCACTTTTTATTTTCAGCCACTCAATATATCAAAGTGATGGATCTAAGGTTGAATAATGTGTCTATTTTTAAATACATCAACTTACGTGACATCGATCGTAGATTCAATTGGCATATTACTAATAGCATGATAAGATTTCGGCCGCGTTACGCTTATTACAAAAATAGCTTTTCTCGCAGGTTCATCAAAACATGGGAACATTCTTCTTGCACCAACTGGTTCTAAATGAGTAGTTGCTAACCATCTGTAATTAAAATTGACTTAGATTAAAATCAAACATATAGATTTATTACTAAAAATTTACCTGGCGTTGCCCAGGGATTTTAAGAGATTTCAAATAAAATTCAGATGATTTAGAAATATTTCAAGGGATTTTAAGGAATTCCAAGGGATTTCAGAGATTATAAAAATGACTATCATTTGGCAGGATTCAAATTCCTTAATTGGATAGCTAGTTTTATATAATCAAATGCTAAGAAATTAATAAATAAGTAAATAAAACGTGCCTTGTTTTACCCTCGTCATCTTTATATGAACTGCGGTAGAATCCTCTCATTTCATTATTCAAATAACCAGAGTAATTTATTGTAATGTTCAGTCGTGTGCCTTCCAATACATTAAAAGGAAGTGTGATTGTCAAAAATTGATAAATCTTCGAATACGTTGCATCTCTATACGTAACTGATGCTCCATTCACCAAGATATCTATACTTTGATAGTTAATTTCGAAAATATGAAGAACAATTTTATCTGTGACTTCATTGACTGTTGTCTCTATCTCGACAGTTCCTTCAAAAGTAAAATTCTCTTCCTTGATGTAAGGGATTACATGAATGTAGTATTTTGTAGGGGATATCGTGTCAGGTAATAAATAATCAGTAGTGGCACTTGTATCTTCCTTTTTGATAAATTCATTTATCCAATCAACAATTGTCTTCTTGTGTTTCTTATACCAGTCTAGTTCCCATTTTGCTAATTCTAATTGTGATTCCAAGGATGGAATAATGGATTCAAATTCTTTTTTGTGAGAGCTAATTAGTTTCTCAAACTTGTCAATTAGTTCTTGAGTGGAGAAATGATTTGATGCTGTTGATAAAATATTAGATATGCTGTCTACGTTGCCGTCATTACTGAAAATGAAAATCGTTGAATTATTCTTCATTTCACTAGCACCTTAATAGATGTACTTACTAGTCTATTATTTCCTTATAATGCATGTCAATAAAATCTATTATATACTCTGCTCCATATAAAGAGCATGAAGAAACAGCATTAAAAACAGTCTTGCTATCTTGTTTGCGAATTCTATGATCTTCGTAACTCGAGACAGCCCAGAGGAGATATCTGTATCAAAAACAGAGTATAATTGTATAATATTCTTTATTTAAAAATCCTCATTATTAAAATAACTTACTTCTCCAAAATATCACGATTTTTATTACATCCAAGGGCTGTTAGAATTTCAATTTGTTCCGAAGGGACATTTGATGTAACATATCGGTCCCATAACGCATTCCAGTCTGTTTCAGTAGCATTTTTCATAGCTGTTTTGTAGGCAGTTAATTTTTGATTTTTCGGTATCCTAAAATCATTTTTTTTTTCATTAAAAAAAGTTAGTCTGAAATTGATAACATTAGCAGATTCATTCTAGTAAGATTAACATTTTTCATACATTTTT
Source organism: Synergus umbraculus (assembly GCA_900474325.1). Taxonomy (NCBI): domain Eukaryota; kingdom Metazoa; phylum Arthropoda; class Insecta; order Hymenoptera; family Cynipidae; genus Synergus; species Synergus umbraculus. The sequence goes on along the minus strand of UCOK01018621.1, from coordinate 351,703 downwards.
AAAGAGCCATTTCTCCAATTGTAAAAGTATTCCAAAGAATTTTCGATGCATCTCTTGTGATTAAAACTGCAAGCCAATTCATTTAATTCCCGACGTAGTAGAATTGTTAGTCTGTTATCTCCTTCGTTGTCGTCGTAATTCAATTTTCGATATGTCTTGTCGATAAGCGTCAGAATAAATTCCTGTTTTAAGAAAGACATTTTTGTAATTTAAATCACACCTGACAGTCATTACTATATCTTTTATCATTAAAAGCAATTTCAAGGAATTTGAAATGTTCTCAAGTGATTTTGATAAATTATTACTTAGACTAATTTGTACTTAATCTGTACTTATATTCGAATTCATATTTATTTAAGATACTCACGACATAAATATCATATTCCTCTTGACCTGAAAATCTTTTAGTCAGATAATCAAAAGCACTTATAGCAGCTTTGTTAGGTAAATAATGTGTTTCTTCTATCAAGTACTTGAGACCATCCAAAGCAATATTGTAATCAATATAATCCGCTCTTGCAAGATTCATCAAATCATCAATTATAGCTGCTCTATTGAGTACATCTATTTCCTGAATCCTTTTTTTGTTATTTAAAGTGTCGATTATTCGGTACCACAATTCCTTATCATAATTTACACGATAGAAACCTGAAAAGAATTCATATTATTAGTATTTTTGAAATCCTAATTTTAAGATAATTCAAACTTGATTATTTAGTTCTGACTTCTTACCAGATGATTTCACATTGAACACTATCCAGTCATCTTTTTCGAGCTTAACATCGATAGTTGTATTGTCAACTATCCATTGATTAGTCACAGTTTTACTAAAATCAGGATTACTTTTTGTAGCCCAAGTAATTGGAATCCACCAAACTGAATTTATTGACACTGATTCTAGATTTCTCAATAGAAATCGATTTTGCTTCAGAGTAGCCTTGCCTTCTTTAATTGACACTGAAATCACTGGAAATCCAGCCTGCGTGGTCCAACTATTCATAAGCGTTTCTATAGGAGTTTTAAGCGCAAAATCTGTTGAATCAATCTCTTTTTGAATTTTCGTCCATAAGTCTTTCGGCTCCGCATTTTGATATTTTCTAAAAGTTTCGTTTTATTGCAATTACTAAATGAATTTCACAAATTCGGCATAATTAATTTTGCCTTATTTCTTAAGTGCAGAATCTAAAAAAGGCCTACCTTGATTCAAGATAGTTTTTCAAAGAATCATTAAAAATCGAAGAACCGAATGACATTTCCATCATTCGAAGGACGCTAGCGCCTTTATTATAAGTAATTGTATCCCCTGATTGTCCGATTTCCGATTGACTGGCAATGTTTCGCGTCAATGGTTGCGAGGAGGTCAATCCGTCGACGGAGAGAGCGACTTGGTGTTGCGAAACCAAAAATTGTTCCTCCATATTCCACGTGGTTTCAATCTAGTTGCATTTGAAAACGTGACATTACATCCAGTTACGTAAGCAATCAATTAAATTCGTTCGCACATAAACTGACTCATTACATTCTAGAATTGATATCTTTTGAAAAGTCCGAGAATATTCTTTAAAAGATAATCAATCAGTGATTTCTATTTCAAGAATTTTCTACAGCATTACAGTCATCACAGTATATCTATTGCAATACTAAAAAAATTGGCTATAAACTAAAACAAAAAACTTGAAATCAATCAGATTTAAGTTAGGAATTCATTATAGAAATATCCAGTACAAATTCAAAAGAATTTTAAAAAATAGGTGGCAACCTGTGATGACTAGCAATGTATGATATTCTTTCTTGAAAATTAAGGATAAATCATAATTGTTCAGTGTGAAAGAAATTTAATTACAATTAAGAATTTTATACCTTTGCTGTAGCCATATATTCATAATATCTGGCGAAACCTTCACTCAGCCAAAGAAAGCCCCACCATTCAGGTGTCACTAAGTTTCCAAACCACATATGTGTACATTCATGAACAATTGTCAGTGCTACTTTCTGTTGAGCAACATCAGATGATTCGTCCTTGTGATAAAGCATTGATGCTTCCCTATAAAGTATGAGACCCCAATTTTCCATTGCACCAGCAGCAAAATCAGGAACAGCTACCATGTCCATCTTTTCCAACGGATACATCTGTTTAAAAGCGTTTTCAAAAAAGCTAATACTTTTCTCCCCGATACTTAAAGCATAGTCTCCTTGATCAATCAGTTCTTTTGTCGCCCAAACCTTGAAGTTTTCAGATCCTTTAGATTCTAAATCGGATATGACAAAAGCAACCAAGTACGTTGACATTGGCAAACTTTCCTTAAAAAACACATCACTTCTCTCACTTGATCTACAATAACAGAAAACAATATTTATTATTTTTAACTCTATTGAGACCTGATATAATAAGTTAATTTCTATAAACCATAGATTTATTATACATATTTAAATATATACTTACATGTTTTTCAATTCTGATATTGGCATGTTGCTCAAACATTTAAATTTACTATTCTTCCGAATTTTCAGCTTAAATTTGGCTTTAAAAGAGGGTTCATCAAAACAAGGAAATGCCTGTCTAGCATGCACTGCTTGAAATTGCGTTGCGGCTAAATATCTAAAAAATAATTTTCATATCAACAATGTATTATTTATTCTTATAAAAATTTTAATACAATTAGTAAATTGAGGATATGCTCTACTTACGTCAAGTCCCCGTTTTTATTAAAATAAGAACTTTTGTAGAATCCTATGAGATTATTCTTAGCTATCCCATCATAGTCTATTGCAATTAATATTTGAGTATTCTTTTCTAATGTTTTTTCAAGCTTAATTGTAAGCTTTTCGGTGACGGTATTATAGTCATCATCCGACGTTATATTTACTTTTTCGTCATCCAAAGTGATTGTTATTTTGTCTATAGTTATATTGCCATGATGTAATACAATTTCGTCGGTTGGAGTTTGTATCGTTGCATTAATCTTCGTTAGTCCTCGGAAGGTGAAATCATTTTTCAAAAATATAGAAATGTCATAAAAGTATGGTATAACAGTCTTAGGTAGGCGATAATTTTCATTTTCATATTTATTTTTTTCCTTCAGAGACTGATTTTGTAATGAGTTGTTAATACTTTCGAAGGTGTGAATTCCAACATCATGATTTATTAATCCATCGTTCAATGGAATATTATAGATCGAATTTTCCGCCTTTGATTTGCCAGTGTTGAGTAGTGTTATCAACGCAATAATTACGGAAAGGCATTTTAAGTACATCCTGTGATAAATTAGTTGATTTATTGTAGTGTTCTTTTAAAGAAAAAGTTTAGATTTACGCGCTAAGGTATTTGAAAATAATTGATTGCGTTATTTATCGAACATAATTTTCGTCTATATGAAGTACTTTTTCTGTAGATGTCATTGCTTGCTATATCAATTAACTCGTAAGGAGCTAAAATAAACAAAACTTATCTTTAACGAGATAAGAATATACAATGTTTGCAGGAGCATGCAATTTACCAGATAATTATTGTTTTTCGATTGAACAGGACATTTAAGAAAAAAATTGACCAACTTAATATTTTCAATATGTATTTTCACACTTTCACTGATTTTTCTTTGATATTCGACTAATAAAAAGATTCAATTTTTCAATTTCATTGACATTTCCCTTACAGAAAAGTATTAAAAATGCGAATAAGTTTTCAATGATGCTACCAGTATTTATCAAAAAATTTCCATATCACTTTAAATCTTTCGAAATTCCATTAAATCTTAAAATCATTTGTTAATCATGAATTAATAAAATTTATTTTACATTTTGACATTTCTCTGACTTCCGTGACATGTGACCACCCTGATTTTTTTTAGTTTTCTTCTTACACTTGTCTAAAAACAATCTAGGCTTCTTAGAAAATTATATTATCCTTTACCTTGTCAACTGCCAGCTTCGGAATGGTCAACGTTACCAATCAGCGAAAGTTCGACAATGCGAAACTATTCATCAGAGTTTCACACCAAGCACATAGCGTAATTATTTGACCTAATAACTATCTCACAATCTGCGGCACTGTCTAAACTTCCAAATCTAAAGAAATTGTCGATAGGACTTGATCTGTTACGGTAATGACTTTTGGACTCAGTGTCGCCTTGTTTTATAAGATTGTTGTCTATCTTATCACATAATAACAATGACCAATCACGTGAACATTTTTCCTAAATATTGATCTTTTTTACTCCTTTCCTAAATGGTTGAGTTGTAAAATTTTTTAGATTTTAGTTCTCGGTGATTTAACAATTATACAAGAGTAGTTTTCATCGAATCTCCATTAAATGATAAGGAGGTGTGTAAGGAGCTGGAAAACCTTATCAGAGTTTAATGGTATCTTACAATTAGTATTTTCCATTAAGAACCAAAAGAAATCATCTGACATCTTTGAGCAAATCTTTTTTAGTTTTATGAACTCAAAAATAATGTGATGAATTTTATGAACTGTAACAAATGCAGAAATAAATTTTCATGATATTATTTAAAATAGCTGCTAGTATAATATTAAATATTATTCAAAATTCAAATAGTGTTGCATTTGAGCAAGAAAATTGAAAAATGAGCATTAACAAGAAAAGCTCTCGTCTTTTTTTTTATTAAATCTCATTTCATCTCGTCTCATATCAGTGAATTTCTCGGAAGCTTGTATATATCATATATAGTACATATATATATCAGCTGTTTTTCAGTGTCAAAACTGACATTTGAAACTGAAAGTGTCATCATTATAGTAATTATCCTATTCTAAACAGGTTGTGGATTTTGATGAACTTCATGTGTTAACTTAAAACAAACTTTCATGCATACCTTTTTTGTCAATTTTCAGGGACTTTTGACACCGATAACTCGTTCGAGAAATGAGATGAGATGAGACGATAAAAACCAAAGACAGAATGAAATTCTCAGATTCTGAGAATGCTTCTCAAACGTTTTAAATGAGCAAGACAATTGAGTGTCTCGTATTGTTATGCAATACTAATTCAAACCCTGATTCTCGAGATGTAACTCAATTCTCTATGTATATTGAGAAGTATTGCAAAATTAGATAAACATAATTCCGTAATATAAATTTTCGGAAAAGTTTTAATAGTTCTTTTTTTTGGCAAGTTTTTTTTTTGGTTTTACAAAATCATGTCAATTCATAAAGTTAAAAAAATTTAAAAAAACGTACAATTTTGCTATCTATTTGGAAATCACTAATAATATTGAAGTGGTATGACACAATGCGTCATTTCTTATACCGTTGCAATCTTATCAAAACTTTATATGGATAAGATAAAACATTTAGACGCATTATAACAAAAAAAAATATATATATGTATAAAAAATGACCTAATTTCCATGACGTATTAGCAATTCATATATGGTAATTATCATATGCCCTTAAAGGGCATATAATTATTATAAGATGTACTGGGGTGTTTCTGTCTGGTATTTTTTTAGTTTCTATTTTTTAAAACCATATTTTTAACGATAATTTATGTCATCACAGCCGACTATATACCCTTAATAATTGAGAAATTAATTCACTGTATTAAGACCGTATATCAGTTATCCGTTTTCTACCTTAGCGACTTTCTTTTCCCTGCAATGCCATTTCTACATTTATTAAAATATCGAAATGAACATTTCTAAAATTAAAGTAAATTCACTAAGGAACGTTTATCTGGTCCTAAATATTTAAAATAAAAAAAAATCATTTTGAAATAATTTTTTTTGATTTAATAAAAATTGGGGACCAAATAAACGAACGTTATTATATTTCCTTTAATTATAGGAATTTTTAAATTGATATCTCAATAAATATAGAAATAAATGGTATTGCAGAGAAAGAAATGCCGGTAAGGTAGAATTGTAGGAATCAGATAAGACATGGCCTTAAAGTTTTATTGTATAGAGTGTGTACTTTACAGTGAGTTATATATTTAAATATATTTATTTGTAAAGATTAGATGCTAACATTAATAGTATTATTATTACTTTCATTATAATTAATGTTGATTTCTATTATAGAAATATTATTAACACCTGGCACCATTGATGTGTGTTCCGCTGTTATTGAGTCGGACGTTGTAGTTTGAGTTGGTTTTTCTGTTGTTGTTGACGGTGTAGGTATCCAAGTTGTTGTCCATGTTGGTCGCTCTGTTGTTATTGTTGTAGGTCTTGGTCGCTCTGTTGTTATTGTATTTGTTGGTCTCAGTGTTGTGGTTGATGTATAAGAAGTTGTTGGTGGCCAAGTTGTTGCAGTTGTTGTCGGCGTTGGTCTGCTTGGGTCAGTTGTCACAGTGTTTGAATCTTCACTATCATTCACAGGTTTTCGTGGTAAATTTGAAAGACTAATAGAAACATCGTTATTGCTGCTATTAGTGTAATTTATATTAATTTTTATTGCTGATAGCCATTTACGATATGCTGCTGTGGCAGTTGATTCAGTTGTGTTTGAAGTGGCATATTTCGGTAAACTAATATCAGTTTCTGAATTTCGATGTAAATTTGATGCAGGAAGCGTTGTCACACCTCCCAACAGTACCAGTAAAATCCCAAGAATTTGCAAGTTCTCCATTCTGACGAAAGATTTAATGCTTTTGAAATTTTCAACTTTCATGATTCCACTATCAATTCAGTATAAATCAAACTTAAAATATAAAATACCTTCATATTATGGCAAATCTAACTAAATCTATATATTTTATATTATCTAGTTTTTATAATTTTTTCATTTTATACAGATATACATTTTAAATTATTATAGTAAATTTCTTATTACTCACTTGGCTTATGCAGAGTCTCTGTGACTTCTGGAAGTCAGTTTTGTCACTGATTTTATAAGATCAACAACAAGTAGTTCTAAAAACTAATTGATTTCAAAACCTCATATTTCCGATAAAATCGATAACCTCATTCCCAGTAGGCCCTCATGTCCCCTTTATAACAGAGATTGTCCTTTAGATATCTTAGTATAAAACTTCTGACTTTATAAAAATGGTAATGGCAATATCGCCTCTATCTATAGTGAAGTAGTTATGATAAGTAAATAAAAGTTATTAATTGTAATCACTACCGAAGCAGCTCAACAATTTTATTAATTGTTTCGTTAGCGTTCTCTGAAAAAAATAAGAACAAAAAAATTGTCAAATCTGTAGAATGACTCAAATCCCCATCTCATTTCTGAAATTTCATATTAATTTCGCGAAAATGCACTTAGTATCGTTTTTATAGTAAATAAGGAAGTATTTTTGTTGAAGAGTGACTTTGATAAGGTTTTTCTCAAAAAAGAACGAGAAGAACCGCTGAATTGGAGACTACATAATAATCATTGAAAGGCTCGAACAAGTTTTTATTATTAATACAAGTAGAATATCAGACTGTATTTAAAAATAACTTTTATTGGAAAATATATTACAACTCAACTATAGACGTTACAATATAATGAATATGAGAGGAATTGCACTTTATATAATGGATACAACGATAAAAAGAATACAAAATTTGTTGAAACATGAATGAAAACAATATTTCAACATCAATATTTGAAATACTAACACTTAAAAAAAATGAGGTATTATCCTTAAGTTTTTCTTTGCAGATTAAAATTTTACGATTGAAACACTTTAATTGAATAAGGCAATAAAAACTGGAATTAAAGTGATGATTGCTGCAAATTTCAGGGAAGATGCACCACCAACACTATGAGTGGATTCTGTAGTTTTTAGCCTCTTGAATAAGGTTTCAATAAATTCACCGTTGTTTTCTACCCACTTAACATTTTTCAAAGCTTCCTCAGTCGCGGAAGTTGTCAATTTTCCTTTCAATGCTTTGTTTTTAGAGATGAAATCACTCAACTGCGAAGAGAAAAATCGGATTAGTCAATTACTTTTCACATAGTTAATAATATAACTATAAGAAAAAATTCTTAAAACAAATATAATACCTTATTATATTGTTCCTCGGTTGTAATTTTCTTTCCAATGTCAAAAATATATTTTTGTAGATTGTCAATCACTTTATCACTGAAAAATCATCAATAAATATCATTAAGTATGAATTTAAAATCCATGACTCCTATTCAGCTTTAAATTTTATATTAAAGTTAGCTAATTTTAAAATATTCAGAATTCTTACTGTAGAATAATTCCATGAGATTTGTCAATAATGAAATTCAATGTTACACCAAGACCAACTTCGTTTCCATTATAAACTGATTGGAAGGCCAAAACGGCATTATTTATTTTAGAAGTGGTATTAATAGCAAGATCTAAATAATTTTCTAATATCGTTGCGTTTCTTGAGCAACCCAGAGATTTCAACAGTAAATTTTGTTCGTAAGAATCTTTCGATTGTAGATATTTTTCATATACTTTATTCCATATGGTTTCATTTGCAGTTTCTAGAGATGAACAGAGTACAAGGCTTTTCAAGTTTGGAGAAATGCTGAAAAAGAAAGTCAGTTTATAGTTTGGGATTAGTTCATAAAATTGAAAAAGCTTTAAACTAAAAATCGATTCAACAATCATACACAAGTTTGAATATATTTTGCAGTCTTATTTGAAAATCCACTTTGCTAAATTAATAAATGGACCTACGTGGATTCCTCATCTTCTAACCAAGAGTAGAATGTTTCCTCAAATTCTGTTGTGCAATTTTCAAAACCTAAACCACAAACCCAATCCAATGCCAAATTTCTTGTCAATTTGGTTATGTGATCTTCTTCTTCCTTATCAACATATCCAACACTTTCAACTAATTTAGCAGACCATTTCAAAGCAAATTCCTGAAAAATTATGAAAATTTATTAAATTATTATATGTTCTATGTAATATTATATATAATATTGTATATATAATATATTAAGATAATTATCCAAATTTAAAATTGTAGTACAGTCGATTCTGACTAAGTGCACAGTACAATTGACAACTGTACAATTAAGTAGGCTCAAAAAAATCTGAAAAAAGCCAAAAATATTGCTCTCTCCCTCATTCAAGCGTTAGAGGGTTTAGCTTAAAAAGTGTCTTGTTAATCAGAGTCGACAATAGTTGAATAAGCTATCGAAAATAATACTGATTAATATGTATAATACTAACTTTGAATATCTCATAATGCGGGGTAGAAATAAGCTGGTTTTTCAAGAAAGTCAAATGTCTTATTGCAGGATACCAAGGTAGATAATTAGTTTCATTTGATAAGTAATGAGAAATATCTAAAGTAGTCTCGTAACTTAAACTTCCTGATCTAGCTAAAGTCCATGCATCATCTAGAAGTTGGGCTCTGTTTAAATTATGGATTTTTGTGAAATTTTCCTTCCTTAAGAATGCCGAAATACGATTCCAGTTCTCTTCTTCGTAATTAACTCGATAGTAACCTGTGAAAAGTATAAAAAATTTTCAAATAAGACAATATATTGTACATCGATAAAAAGAAAGAAACGCTTTGAAATAGCCTTTTTAAAAATTAAGCGTACCAGTTTGTTGTTTATTAAAGATGAACCATTCATCAATATTTACGTCATTAATTTCTAATGTTGCATTGGGTTTTAACCAGTGTGTTGCAGTGGTATCGTCGAATCCATTGTCAACATTTGCTTCTGTGACAAAGTTTATAGGTATCCACCATTCCTCGGTACTTGGTTCCTTTGGCTCATTTATTAAATATCGATTTTGATGAACAACTAAGGATTTATCATGCTTCATAACATGAATTACGGGATATCCAGGCTGTGTTACCCACGTATTCATAATTTCTTTTACTGATAAGTTTTGATTGTTTTGTTGCCAAGCGTCATCTAAAGCATCAAAAAGATCGTCAGAAGTAGCAACTCCGTTTTTCCTACGAAAAATAGAAGAAATTTTATGAAATTCGTTTTCAATAATCCAACATCTCTCATCACAGTAATTATTCCAAAAATAGATGAAATAGGTGGACAAATTCAAAGTAGGTGAAAGAAGGTAAATAGATGACGACTTACATCTTATTCAAGTAGGTCTCGAGTCCCTCTCTGAATATTTCATCTGTCAAGAAATGCTGCATCATCCTAATAACAGATCCAGCTGAAATAATATTTAATAACAAATTGAATAAAAGTTGAACTTTGCCCAGACAGGAAAAGTCTCATTTTGATTGATTGTATCTTCTGATACAAATACCTAATATACACTGATAAGAAGTATAAGGTATGCAGTAAAAAATGTTAAAAAATTAAAAGAATTTCTTGGAAATATTGATTGACGTACATTTTTGATAAGAGATGGAGTCAAATATATTGCTAATCTCAGAAGGGCTGTTGACTTCGACATTCATAGGATGAGACGACTCAGTGGCATCAAAGGTAAAAGCTGAAGCTTGTTGAGTTTTAACGACAAACTGATCACGCATGTTGAAGTCATAAACCTTTTGAAAAATGACATAAATATGTGTAATACATTATATAATACCAACAAATTATTGCTTGATTTAAAAATATATTTACGTTGTCAGTAATGAAATCTTGGAAGAAAGTAGCGAATCCTTCATTTAGCCATAAATATTTCCACCAGGCGGGACTAACGAGATCTCCAAACCATTGATGAGCATATTCGTGGGCTATTATTGAAGCAACGGCTTGCTTTTGACTTGCAGTAGATGTGTTCTCATTATAAACTAATGCACTTTCCCTATAAAAATGAAAATATATATATTAGTCATCACAGTATATGTATATTGTCATTAAAATCTTCATTATTGATTCTCACCTGTATGTTACAAGACCCCAATTTTCCATAGCTCCAGCTGCAAAATCTGGAATACCAACTTGATCTATCTTCGGTACTTGGTACGTAACGTTAAGATATTCTACCATTGCGTTTGTTATGTTATTTGACGTATGCCATGCAAAAGTTGTGTCTTCTAAAAGTTGATCTCGAATCAATACATTACCCTGTCTTTTAAAATCAGAAACAACGAAAGCTACTAAATACGTCGACATGGCTGGAGTCGTTTGGAATTCTATTTTTTTGTTTGTTGCGCTAACAGTTTTGTTTGCAGGCATATTAGAAATAGCATCATAACCGTTAAGATACTGTACATCTATGACTATGTCAAAGGTAGCTTTCAAGGCGGGTTCATCAAAGCAAGGAAAAGCAAGACGTGCACCGGTTGGCTCAAAATGTGTCGTAGCCAACCATCTGTAAAAATGGTTATCACTTCATTAGTAACATTATTACATACTTCTGTCGTTTCATCAATAGTCCTATTAATTGTTGCTACAAGACTTTTAATTGCTACCAGACTTAAAATTTACTTTTAATGACATGCTATTTTTTATGCACATGTAAAGAAAAATCCACTTACCTTGTATTCCCATCTTTATCATGGTATGAACTCTTATAAAATCCTCGTAATTCATCATTAAGTTTACGGGTATATTTCAAAAGAACGCTTACTGCGTCATTCTTCTTAAATTCATATTTAGCATCACTCGGTTTAAGAATCAAAAAATCTTTGACTTCTTCAAAGGCAAGTGTAACTGGTACTTTGATCCCATTAACATTAACAACTGTTGTTCCATCGTGATATTTAATACCACTAGAGTGCAGAGTTATATTTTTTGTATTTTCTAATACTGTAATATTTATGTTAGATTCACCTTCGTACGTAAAATCTGTCAGTTTCGGTACCAAAGTAATTTTATAAGATATTGGTTTTACGCTTTTTGGAAGAAAATAATCGATCTTGTCTACACTAGCTGTTGCATTGTTATCTTCAGCTAAAGCGAATGCATTTTTTAAACCGGAAAAAGGAATAGCGTTAGCGTTTTGCCCTTGGATAACCAAAAGCAAAGCCAGTGGCCAGAGGAATCGTAGATCGAACATCGCACAGCACTGATTGAAACTTATGTGAATTGATTATAGTCCTTTGAAATTTGTTAATCTCGCTACATCACAATTTACCAAAGATAACAGTTATCACAGTTACCGAGCAACGTTAGTTGACGGTCTAAAGCTCATAATGAAAAATCGGCTGGCTTATATAAAGTACCTGCACTCGAGATATAGACACAAATTCATAATCTCATCTAATCTTATCACAGGTTTTAGCAAATGCAATCTATCGAATGAGGATGTCCTCTAAATGGGTTATTTTATGATTCTCGTGAAAATTTCTGTACCGATGATACATCGACAATACCATCAAGATGATATCGCAATATTACGATACAGAAATTTAACCAATCAAAAATCGGATAATCATCCAGATAGATATAAGTCTCGTCTGTTTTTTTTCCTTATCATGATTTCGATAAAACGAAAGCAACACTGGAAATTGATTTCTTACATCAAAATTATTAACTTGATAAAATAGGGCTTGAATATTTGAAAACTTAACACGGGGATTCCTTCGAATTTTTTAGAATTTATTGTTAACGCAGTAACTGACATCATTAAAAAAGTTGTAACCTTTTCTATATTTTTTTCGGGACATTTAATTCCTTCTTAAAAGGACGTTTGCTACAACTAGCGGATTCTATTTTTTAATGATATTAAATAAATATATCACTGAGATTTGAAATGACAATTGAAATACAGTCACTAAGAAAAGTATTAATACTCAATAGAGAAATCAATTGTTGATATCAAGGATAAGTAATGAAAGTAAACGTAAATAAATAAATATTCGAGTTTTATTTAGAATTGTGCGGTCAATGACAAAACCGTAGGTTTTGAATAATAAATTGGTCTCCAAGCAAGTTGGAGATATCCTTCAATATCTACAAATTATAACACAAATTAAAATACGAAAAGCGCTAGTTTAAAGACTGTTTTTAATATAGCTCAATTATTCCTTTAAAAATGATAAAACACTCCTTGAATATTTGAAAACTTAATACTTGGATTCTTTCTTATGATTTAGAAAATCAGTATTGGTATAATGTTATAAATTCTTAATAACAACACTAGATCGTTTGTATTAGAATGTATATGAGTACATACATTATCTGACCGAGAATCACTCGATAAGACCCAGACTTCATTTTATAAAATTCCTAAAAGTTATACAATTCTTTTAAATCACAAATAACGCAATAAATAATCGGTAAATTGTTAACTTAAAACAATTGGTGTTTCTTAGATCTTATTTGTGAAATTATCAACTAATCTAGATATAGAAAGCAAAATTTTCCAAAATTTTAGCCAGGATTCCGCATACTTTTATAAATGCCGATCTTTTACAGATTTTATAGATCTCACTTTTGTAAATTGTATATTATCTTCATTGAAAATCAATTAACTTTTATGCTTTTTAACTTATTTTTAATGGCAGTCTACTAAAATTAATAAAACTGAATCATTTACCTTTAATCATACTAAAATCCAATGTTAATAAGAATTTTATATCAAGATTTAAGATTGATTTCAAGAAAAAGTATTGCGTGCAGATGAAGAGTGAGATAAACAATCGTTATATCAGTGACAGTAAAAGAAGGAATTGTTTTAAACGATATTCTTTTAGTATATTTCAAAATTTAATAAAAGTAATCGATTAGCAATTTATTTTTTCTAATATTTTTGCATATTGTCATTAAATTAGGTGCTTTCATGATTATTTTATTTTTTTTTTTAAGTAACATCATTTTGTAAGATTATGCATACATAATATTCAATTTGTAATAACCAAAAACATTATACTCTGTTATTAATTAAAAATAATTATTGAATGGAGGGTTTCATAATTAATTCCTCATATCGGCTGGAATCCCAGAAAAATGAAAATGAAATAAATGCTGATAAGCGCTGGTGAATCAGCATCACTTTTCTGAGGATTTTCTGATTTTAACTATATATACTTTATAATTCAATTCTTTTGATTGTATACTCATTTAATATTTTTCTGTATTGAGTCAATAATTTTATCAATTTACAAAGAATTATTTTATATTTTGTAAGGAACTGAAGTTAAATTTCTCATCTATATAAGAATGAAGTAAATTTGTTTTTATCTTATCACGTCGATAACGTTCTACTATGAAATTTTAGATTACTGATTATATTTCATGATTTGTGGTAATATTTTGTTATAATATTTTATGGTAAGAAATTATGACAAGAAAAAAATGACAGTCATTTCTGTAATTATTTTCATGTTATTTTTTCGCGAAAACGACTGGAAAATTACAGGGAATTAAACTGTCATAAGAATTTTTGTTAATATTAAAAATGTATGGAAGTTATCTATGGAGTTATCCATTTATCCATACCTAGATTGTAAAAAGAGTTAACCACAGATTGCAGCACTTCCTCTATGAAAGTTTTAAAACAATTTTTATTTTATATTTTATTTAATCTCGTTAAAGTGCTTACATTCTTTTTTCGTACCCTAAAATTAACTTTCTTTAAAATACAAAATAAATATATTATTGAATCATATCCAAACTTTAGTGAAAAATTAATTTTTTTCTGTGAAGTAGCATAATATTTATAGTTAAAATTTTTTTTGAATTCTTCAATGAAAATTACAAGGGATTAAAAATGTATTATTTCACATCTTCAACTCATGTTTTTTTTTTGAAGATGAAAAATAAATCATGAGGGTTTAATCATAGATCATAATCATCATTTCAATTACGTCCACTATTATAGAAGGAGGGTCTTGTAAATGACCTAGATAAATGACACCATTCACAATAAGAATGCGAACCTTCTTTCATAACAGATTATAAACATTGAAGGTACACAAAAAAATTTTTAAATTCTTTAAATTTAAATAATGAGAAAATAAGTTTTCAAAATCAAGCTTATAGTTTTAAGTACACAAAAAAACTTCGAGGAAGTTGTATTCATCATTCAATGTAAATTATTCAAAATTGCAAATACCAATTAACAATATTTGCAACTTTAAAGGATAGACTTTCCTCATAATTTTAAATATCCGGAAAAGTTATTTCAAATCGGTAATGATTCTGAATTATCCCATAATTCCAACTTCAATAGTTTTTAAGATTCATCTTTATCAATTAAAAAACGGTGAAAAAATTCAAAACAGATGAAAAGAGGTCAATAGATGCTAAAATAATTAATCAATAAACTTTGAATGAAGGAGTTACTTTCAAGGTCAGCCAATGGGGAAGATAGTCTCAATACAGATTTAACCAAGTGCAATTCTGAAATAGATCTGGAATGGTATTCACGCCAAAAAGGGTTGCTGGATTAAATCGGTGCCGTGCGACCCGTCGCGATGAGTGCCCTCTTCCTGTAAGACCCTCTTTGCCCCTTTGCCCTCTCGTGCTCTAATCAGCTTCCTGGATGGGGCACATTATCTGCCTGATTGTAGATCGCAACGAGGCGATACCTACGCGAGCCTGGAGATTTGATCGTACGTCAGTCATCTCCAGGTCCAGTGTCCTATCAAAACGCGATTTAGTCTATCTAATATTATTACTATTATCTACTCTATTATTAACGTTTAAGAAGGCTTTTTTTATTAGTCCATTAGCCTTTTTTTATTCTCGAGTCTTCTTACTGGTGCATAGTGCTTGTCGTGCTTCAGAAACTTAGGAAGTTCCTCCAAAGTGGATTCCAAATCTGGAGAACGTGACACCAACTTGGACATGGGAGAGAGGATGACACTCCCAGGGGATTCCCTGCTCCCCATTCTGAAACGAAAACTCTCTAAGTATTCCTGAAACTCTTGCCATCCAGTCTCTGAAAAATGTCACTTGGACAACGACTTTCTGGGGCCGTCGCTGTCCTCCGAGGAGCTTCGATGGAGTCGAAGGAGAGCCACTCGTAATTTTTTAAATCAGAATATCTTTACTGAAACTCAGTAAATCGGTAAAGATTTGGTCCATACGTTCGATTGTAGACGTTTCTGGAAAAATAGTTTTTATTAATTTACAATACTTAAAAAACCAATATCAGTAAAATATGTATTTATAGATTCAAATATTTAAATGAGACTTACTTTGCTTATCCAGATCTAAGGATATCGAAAAGATGACTTCCGAAGACGAGGAAGAGAAGAAGACTCACCACCCTGATAATAATCTACATAGGCTTCAAGCGGTATTTAGAAACTAAAATAATACAATGAGTATTTTTTAATCATTTTTCAGTCATCACAATACTTCTTTCTTAAAAAAAGGTAAAAAATTGTGAATAGGTGACGACTTGTGATGACTGATATTTCATTTAAAGTTTCAACATTCGAAAGAAATAAAAAAAACTTGTAGAGTCCACAACTTAGGCTCAAGAGAAATTTTGTCCACTCCTGGTAATAATAAAAATTATTATAATGAAATTTAAATTACAAGCAACTGTATTTCAATTCAAAATTTTAAATAAGTTTCTCTTACATAGGTGGTAGAATGGATGTCAGCCAATTTGCTTTTGGTGCTAACAATCACTGGAGTTTTTGTCGGGTTGTTCCTTGGATTTTTGGGTCGACTCGCGAACTTTTCTTCTCAGTCTATAATGCTCGTCAGCTTCCCTGGAGAGATTCTGATGCGTGTCTTGAAAATGTTTATACTACCCTTGATTATATCTTCACTCATTACAGGTACCAAAGAAAAATGAATCCTCTGTTAAATCCACCAAATCTAAATTTAAAATTTTAAAAATGAAAATAAATGCCTTAGGAATGGCTCAGCTTGATGCAAGAAGTTCTGGAAGGATAGGATTCCGTGCCCTGAGCTATTATATGGTAACAACGGTCCTAGCAGCCATTGTGGGAATTGCAATGGTTCTAATAATCCATCCAGGGAATCCTCGAATTAAAACGACAGTAGCAGCTGTCCTGGGTGAAGAGGCCAAGGTTTCAACTCTGGATGCTATCCTCGACATAATCAGGTAAAGAACTTTCATTATTTCGAAAGCATTCGTGCGAAGAACAAGTTAATTTCCACAGAAACATGGTTCCGGAGAACCTGGTGCAAGCATGCTTCCAGCAGGTGCAGACCTCCTACACGAAGAAGAAGGTCATCATCATAGGGGGCAAAAATCAGAGCGACTACATCCTCGAACCGATCTTAGTCTACAAGGATGGCACCAATGTCATGGGGATGATCGTCTTCTGCATTGTTTTTGGACTTCTCGCAGGACAAATTGGACCCAAAGGAAAAGTCATGGTCGACTTTTTTGCGGTGCTGAACGAGCTCGTGATGAAGCTAGTCAGCTTCATTGTTCTGTGGTCAGTTCTCGAACAAATTCTCAAATTTGAAAATAATTTGTCAGTCATCACAGCACCTATTGTCATTAGAAAAGATGATAATTTTCCAAAATAGATGAAAAAAATGAATAAATTGAAAATAAATGAAAAAAGGTGAATAGGTGACGATCTGTGATGACTGCTTTCTAGATTGGTACGGAAACCAGAAGGGAAATTTGATTCGAGAATTAAATGGAGAAAATAATTCCAACAAGTAAATATGATTCGACAATGATCAGGGTATTGTAGATTTAATCGATTAATAGTTTTTGCTTTTCATTTATTAGCCTCACAATCAATTGACGAAATCTCGTAGGTACTCGCCGTTTGGAATACTGTGCCTGATAGCAGGAAAAATCATGTCCATTAAAAATCTAGCAGCAACGGCTCAGATGCTAGGATTGTACATGATCACAGTCATCCTGGGCCTCTTGATTCACGCGGTCATCACTCTGCCTCTCATATTCTGGTTACTGACGAGAAAAAACCCAGCTGTTTTCTTCAAAGGCATGATGCAAGCCTGGGTGACTGCTTTGGGTACTGCATCAAGGTATTTTCCTCAGAAGAAACATATTTTTAAAAGATCTTTAATTACCTAATTAGAGGTCTCACACTCATACGGAAAATTAGGGACTTCAGCTCAATACCAGAAACAATAGGGGATATAGGAGCAAATCTGTGAGACCTGTAAATAATGAAAACAACTTTTAGTGCAGCAACACTGCCAATTACTTTTCGGTGTCTGGAAGAGAATAACAAGATTGATCCAAGGGTTACGAGATTTGTTGTTGCTGTTGGTGCAACGGTCAACATGGATGGAACAGCGCTTTATGAAGCTGTCGCTGCCATTTTTATTGCCCAGATGAATGGAATTGCTTTGGGAATCGGAGATGTGATCACTGTCAGGTTGGTGCTGAGAGCTGAATCTAAATTCAATTAAAAAATTGATTTTCTAAGACAACAAATTAAGCAAATTAGAAAAGATTTTTCAAAACTATTTCTATTATTCTTTTCAGTTTAACTGCTACATTAGCAAGTATAGGAGCAGCCAGTATTCCAAGTGCTGCTCTCATCACTATGCTTTTGGTATTGAATGCTCTAGGACTTCCAACTAATGATGTGTCATTGCTTTTTGCTGTTGACTGGATGTTGTGAGTGAATTTGCTGAATTAATAAAATTAATTGAAAATATATGAATTCTTGAATCCATAAAAATACCATCTTTCTCGTTAAAAGGGACCGTCTCAGGACCTCTATTAATGTCCTTGGAGATGGATACGGAGCAGGAATCGTTTACCACCTGAGCAAAGCCGAACTTGATCAAATGGATGCCGAAAAAAAATTAGAAGGGATGGAGTCAGGAATTTCACCTGAGGAAATTGGTGAACAAGCCAGCACTAGTCCCCTTTCTACTTCTGAAACTAAAATCTAAATCATCAGTCTTAGAGAACGACTAGATTTTTCTACCTTTGATTAAAAATATTTAAATAAATACCATGATTCGCTCTTCATTTTCGAAATTCAACAATTTTAGGAACTTAATTTTAACAAAATGAGCAAATGAGCATGTTAAGTACAAAGTAGAAAACAGGTATAGATTCTGAAGAAAGATCTTGAAAAGTTTTGCACCTAAATATTTAAAGTTAGTTATTCTGATTTCCAAAAAGACCAAGAAATACGTAAAACGTGGTAACTTTTAAAACTACAGTGTGTGAGTCCCCCTCCAGACAATGCACCATAAAAAAGTATTTAAAATAAGAGTTTATCCTCGAAGCGTCTATTTTTTTAGGTTTTGAAATGGATACAGAATATTTGAACCAGGATAATTAAACTAAGTTGTATGAAGAATGGACTCTTCGTGGCAAACTATTAGGATGAATTATTTTGATAATATTTTGTTAATGCCATCATTTAAGTATTTATCAATGATATTTATTTAATGTAAATTATGTGAGAAATAAAGCTGAAAACTCCACACTGGAGAAGTTTATTTCTACCTTACTTCCTATATATGTATTGCGCAGTGAGATACATGATATTTACATTCATTATTATTGTACATTTAACGATAATGAAAAACACGAACCTTAGGCACAAAGACTATTGATACAAATATTTTAGTGATATCAATATTTAGAGTCGAGGACCCGATCGCAGACGATAGAAAAGGAAAGATTACAAATTTTTCTTACAGTCTCAGTACACGTGCACCATGCCGTAAAGGAATGTCCAGAATAAGATGTACGTCTGTTTCAAGCATGAAATAAATGTTAAGGAAAATAAATTAAGTGTTTGAACTGATTTAAAAATATATTGAAATAGAAAAATGTAAAAGTAAATCACAAAAAACGTCCAAAAAGGGACAACAACACATTTGCAGGAATTTCCCACATCATTTGATATAAAAAATATTGAAAAGGATACAAATAGACCTCCAAAGAAGCCATTGGTCAGCAATGCTCGTCTGCTGATGAAAAACTTTTTCCATTGACCTCCTGCTTTCAAAAGAAGCATTGCCTGAAATTGATACAAAAAAATTCAGGATTATTTCGATTTTTAATTAATCTAGAGAGAGTTTAATTATTGGAGTTAGCACAGTATCTATTGTCTTTACAAAAGGTGAAAAAGTGAATTT
This sequence comes from Synergus umbraculus, assembly GCA_900474325.1. NCBI lineage: Eukaryota > Metazoa > Arthropoda > Insecta > Hymenoptera > Cynipidae > Synergus > Synergus umbraculus. Next base: position 331,866 of record UCOK01018621.1, on the reverse strand, counting down.
CTTTATACAAATTCGTCTCAAGTAGAGTAGGTGTTGATCTGTGAAGACTGTATAATTAATATTATAAAAACTGTATATTACCCATAATGCTACGACTGCGAAGATGTAAAATACAAAACCATATAAACTGGTTAAACCTAGAAGACCAGCAATTCCTCCAGACAATGCAGCCATCGATATTCTACAATATTCTACGACAGCTGCATTATTTCTCACAGCTATGTCACTATATGCGATGATATCTGTGAAAAATAGAATTATTTTAAATTTTTTCATTAATCTAAGAACATGAATAGTGGCAATTTTATAACTATAACCAATTATAATTATCATAGCTAAAAAAATTAACTATGACATTCTATGAACTCCAAAATGTATTATAAGCTATAATGAAAATATGAGATAATAATTTTTAATAATGCTGTACTAAAAATTTGATTAACATGAACGATTAATTTAAAATGTAAATGTAAGTGATTTAACCTCAAAATTAAAAAATCATGATAAATAAGTGGAATAGTAATTTTTAGGTAACATTTTACTTACCTCCAGTTTTTTCTTGCCTCGTTCGCACTTTTCCGGCCATGATTTAAGAAAATTTGTGTTGATAGAATGAAAAAAAAGCAAAATGTTGACACTACACAGTACACGTATAATTTCGTCTGCTTTCTGCTTTGTAGCTGTCAATGACACACAGCTGATTTTAGTCGATAAAACAGAACTTTTAGTTCTTAATTTCCATGCTAGATGGCACAAGTTTCACGTTTTTAGGTCACTTTACCGACATTTATGATCACAGGGTTGCCAACTTGCAACAATAAACATATGTAAATAATGAACTGTCAAATTGGTTAAAAAAATAATAAGATGGGAAATTCCCCAATAAAAATAAATAATCTGCTTTCAGAAGGTCAAAAATGCCATTAAAACTAATAATATTTGTGGAAAATACTAGAAAACAAGTTATTTTCTCTAATTTCAATCTCCGAATAAAGACCAAATAATTTATAAAATTATTTGAGGAATATTTAGACTTTTATATAAATAGTAAAAAAATAGAATCTTTTTAAAACAATTTTTGGAAGTATAACAGACTTTCATGTACGAAATCAGACTTTCCAGTACCTCGAGGGTAAATAACTTTTTAAATGAAGTTGGCATCCTGCCACTGGAGGATTTTTGAAATCAAGAAATTATTTTTTACGAACCAAGTGATTAAAGGAAAAGATTAAAAAATTAATAACTTGATTTTCGTACGTGCGAATAATTCATGGTTGAATGAGCATCACTGTTATTTGCAAAAGGAGTTTATATTTCATAACTAGTATAAACATCAAGACAATTTCGTCATCAGGCTGTACTTTTACATCCTTCCTATTCAAGTTACTTAAGAACGACGTCAAAGTTCTAATATTTCAAATTTCGATTATTAAAAAATTATTATTGAAAGTTGAGCAATAGTATTTTATTCTATTTATAATATATTTAATGAATAGTTTCAATATTCCAAAGCTATTAGAATTATGATATGTATACGAATAATTATAATTATTCTAGAACTGTTAAAAAGTTCAGGAAAATAATTTTTATTATTTTATTCTCCCATAGTAATTTTCTTCTCACACTATTGATTCTTGATATTTATGACGAAACATGACTCAGGTTACGAGACATCTAGTAAGTTACAAAAGTATCAGGCAGACCACATAGAGACATAATGTGATACCAGGTGATATACAAAACATAAATAGATCTTAGGATCTTGATAAAAAAAAAATCTAGTGTCTGCATACACTCAGTGTCACTCAAGAATTTTCTTTTAAATTTAGGTTCAAGAGAAGTTTCGTCTATTCCTGACAATAAAAACACTTATTATAATTATATTCATATTACAAGCAATTGTATTTAAATTCAAAATTTTAAATGGAGTAGTGACTGTTTCTCTTACGCAGGAACGTTTTCTCTGACGTTTTAATAAGAGGCGGTGTAAAAATATGAATATGTAATTTTCCTTCCAATTTTAGAAAGATGATAAATATTTCAACATATATGCTTGTTATTTAACAGAAAGCAATTTTGTTATGGCGGGCAAAGAAACAGTAATGCTATTGTTGATTTATCAAGAAGGCAAATAGGTCATATATTCTTGAATTTCTTATTATCATAAATAATTGATTTATAATTTCAATAGTAAGCTTGATAGATATTATTAGTGCACTGCATAATTGCACATGAGTTTCACTCTAAAAATATCAAATGACGACTTCCAAGTAATGTTAATTATACATATATAGATAACAGATAAAAAATTTTACAATGCAGAGCTTATTTTCCATGAAGTAACCTCAGTCTTCATAATCAATAATGACATATATTTGTCATTTAGTGTCCACTGATGAAGTGAGCATCAGTCAGTTAAATTTGCACTACGCTATTTATTATAAGTTTACTCATTTTCCTAATATAAAATATTATTCCGAGAGATACTTCTTGTACAAAATCAAAAATAGTTATTTTAAGATCGAGAATGGGAGACGCAGTTAAAAATTGAAATAATTTGTTACTAATGAGATTCTTGCTAATGCATGAATCGTGAGTCATCTCATATTGTTAATTGTACCTCGTCTTATTTGAAGGACATGATCATGAGCTTCAATGCGTTCGCACTCCGGAACGAGGATTTTTTTCCAGCCTCTCGAATCTTTTTTTCAAAGGTCGGACCACCTTTACGGAAGCTTATCAAGGACATGATTCATCGTTTCGAGTAATTCCTTGTTGAAATTAAACAATAATTAACAAATTATAGGAATCAGATTAGGAATGTTTTCTAAGCAGACCTTTTGCAAATTTTTCTTTTAAAAAATTTTGAATTGCGTTTAATTTTACAATTTTTCAACTTGATATCTGAATAAATTTAAAAATGGCATTGCAGGGAAAAGGGAAAAAATGACGGTAAAATAGGGATCGGATGCATAACTGACACAAGGCCTTAATTAGAACCTCGGATGGAAAATTTATCATTTTTATATAGGTGTTTGCAATAATATTCGAAATGAAATATTCCAAGTGCAGAAAGTGATAATTGCTGTAGATTATTATAGTTTCTACAGTTTGACTAGGTAATTATTATAGTAATTAGGAGACTGATATTAATCTTTAAACGGTTTTGTTTGCGATAAGCTCGTAAAAAAAAGTGTCTATAATTCCTTAAAAATACCTTGAAGAAAGACTGCAACTGTACATCGATTATTTATAGTACCGTTTTCGAACACAATAGTTAATTAAAATAATTATTACATATTTATTATTAAAATATTTTAAAAAGGACTGATCACCAGTGGCGTAACTATGTAGTAGCGAAACCCCGCATTGCGGGGAGGCCTCCGAGGGGCCTCTTAGAGTATAAAAAATAAATTTCACTCTGTATTTCTATTTCAACCTTTTAATAGTTTCTTTTTACTTTCAAAACCTCCTAAAAATTTTTGAGGGGGGGCCTCCAATTTTTAGTTACGCCACTGCTAGGCAGAGAGCTTAAATTTTTCTGCGATCAGAAGTAAACTCCCGGTTTTTTAATGTACCATCCTGATTTTTTACTTTGCAATTAATTCGTCAGTATCAACATATTTCTCCTTGAACACTGTCCAGGTGTTGTGGACAAAAAAAGTAAAATAAAAGGTGATGTAAAGAGCGGTAAACAAGTTTCGGATGAGTGCAGGCGCACTCACGAAAAATCTTGAAATCCACACAGGTTCATCGTCCACGTGGTGACTGTATACTTGACTTGTATAGTATGGTTGGTATGGTTGTGGGGATTTTAAGTGGGGGAGAGTCTAGAGAGCGAGCCAGAAGTGATATAAACCCCCAAGACCATCGCTTTTAAGAACCACTCCTACACGTTGCGCGAAACAGCTTGAAACAGTTTGTGCGAAGTGAAGTTAGGTACGACGACTGATGTCATTGAGTGCGTCAGTGCGCTTGTACTCATAAGGAATAGTATGTGTACATGTATATGAAAATAATGAAATCGAGAGTTTGTACGAGACTCTGAGGTGTTTACGGCTTCTTAGGCAAAACACAGTGAAAAATTGAGAAGGAACAGAGAAATAAGGCTAGTTCTTTTGTGTGTAAATACTGAAATTCATTCAGTGGATTCAAGTGAGTTCAAACGATAACATCAAAAGTGACTTACATATGTGGAGAAAGGTGAAAGCGATTTGTGTTATGACTGAAATATCTGGATTTTGCGGATCCCCGTTTTTGTGTTCTCATTTTGTGTTATTTGAATTTGGAAACTGCAGATATTTATAACACCTAAGATAGCAAAAGTTATCATCAAAAGCTAGTTCCTATCATAACATAAGAGCAGAAAAAGCCTACCTAACCTCTCACTTGTGGCTGAGGAACTTCTGAATGTTGGGATTGACTCTCAGAGAAAAGAAGAATCATCATGGGAATTATTTCATCAACATTCGCCTCTTTGGCACTCCAACTTGCATGGAATTGCCAGAGACTTTTGGATCCCAGATATAGGTTAGTTTTGTGAGATATTTATAGGAAAAGAGAGAATTTAATTTACAGATGTATAAAGAACCAAGAACTTCTGTGTAAATTTACTTCAGAAATCAGGGATATAAAATAGTAATGATTTCTAGACGAAATTTCCCAACGTTTCCTAATTCTTTATTTTCATTCTAAATATTTCTTTTGGCAGAAATGATAAATCTATCAGAAAATGACAGAAATCAGCTGATATGTGTGTATCCTTGAGATTTGAGTTTTAGTTGGCTGAATTCAAAAAGTGTCAATCATTAAGTATTTCCTGAATTTCTGGAGTGATTATTATTATTTCATAAATTTCAGAAACTAAATGCAAGGCTTTCAAATAAGTTACCACGTTGTTTACTTTATAGGTCTGCAATGAGTCATTTTTATTTTGCTGATCATCGACCTGTCAGAAATAGATATGAGTGGATATTTTTTTAACCAAAATGTCAATGGGATCAATATCAGGTCGATTTAATAGACTATCATAGACGAAGTCATTTTAAATAGTGAAAATGTATAACTATAATCTGATCAAGATATAGGTACATGTAGGTATATTGGGTGCAAAATTGAATGACGTTTTTGGGGGACCTAAATGCCAAAGACATTTTTAGAACATTCCTTTTTACCAATATTTCGCTTTGATGTTTAAACTAATTGAAAGGTGAAAGCTTTAAATTAACAAGTTGCAAGTTTTTACTTCCCCTGAGACTATATACTTTCGAGAAATTTGATCTGAGAACTTCATAAAACAGGTTATTCAAGTCATTTTAATCTGACATTTAAAATGCAATAATTATTATCAGATGATACTCATGAGCTCATGACATTTCATTCCGTCTTAATAAAAGTAAGAAATGTATGAACAGGAATTATTTATCGATTTCCGTCTATTTAACCTGAAGCTTTGAATTAATGGCAATTTGTTTTATTTTCATATTTCAATGTTATTTTTCTAAGAATAATTTTAAATCTTATGTTTACTCAAAGGATTTTTTACTCTAATATGAAATACCACCAATATCTCTATGTATTTTTAAGCTAAACTTGACAAACACTGGAATTTCCCTTTTATTTTTAATCTTCCGATTATGTATGTAAGAGGTTTATATGATTTATCATCTTCGAAAAAAAAATCTATGATTTTTGGAGTTAAGAGTCGAGACTCGACTTGAAAAGGACATCTGGGCGTGTCAAATATTGGGCCTTTAAATAGAATAGCAGGTATAAGGTTGAGGATTTTTAACTTGAATGTAGAGATCACAAAAATTCAGCTAGGAATCTTATTTTCAGTATTCAAGTCGCTTTAAAAAATATATACATAGTATATAGAATATTTTTATTTAGAAGAGATTATGTTTAACTCCGCTTTGAAGTAGCCCCACTAATTTTTATCTCTCGAATCAAATTGTCTCTAATTGACCATTTCTCCTCCCTAATGAGGGCATAATTTCTCAATGAAATTCTTGGCCTGAAAATATTCCTTAATGTGAGATTAAACTATTAAGTACCTTATTTAAAGTGCACTGTGCTAAGCTCATTTTAAAGGTCACGTCCATAAAGGTTTTTAGACCAAGATGATGGTTGTTCAAAGTTCTTTATAAGACACGCGAATGATCGACGAACACGCAAAACTAATTATTCTCAAGTGGGATATTGGAAGTTAAACAAATTGTTTAAACCTTTTTTTCAATTATTTGATCAAAAGTGTGTGTTTTTGCAGCCTTCATTGCTGGAACTGGCCTTGCGTGTCCTTCAACTTGATACGCTCTTATCTATTCTATTATTGAATTATTATTCTCATGCATGGCATTTATAAATCGCTAGAATATTTCTTTCGCCAAGTCTACAACGGAAGAGTAGAATAGTAAAAAATTGATATGTCGAGACAGGTCGAGAAGAACCTTTATTTTATGGAAAATCAAATGACAAAATTCTGCTAAAACTTAAACCCTTCAAAATTTAAATTACTTAAAAATTCTGAAATTCCTTAATATTTCTGGGATGATCTAGAACTTGAAAAAGTTGTGTGGAGGAAGTGTCTTCTATTTTTTCAATCTTTTCAACTTCCAAGTGCAGCTGCACCCATTTTCTAATGTAAACACGTGATTAAGTGAACTCATTTGAGAAGTGAGGATTTAAGCTGTAAAGGACTTGAGAAACCATACAACTGCATAATGGTTTCCGGGACCAATGAATGAGAAGTTAATTAGCAAACATCACTAAATCAAATATTTTCGAGGTCATGCTTCGGGTCAGCGACTACACTTTCGTTCACACACGATGTGGGAGGGAATTCCAAGTGCTCTTCACGTTTAAACCCTTCTACCGGGGACTTCTCTTGCATATTGTGTAACGGGCCACATCAGTTTATTTTTAGCTTCTTTTCGATCCAACTCCCCAAAGGCTTCCAGCCAAGTTCATGAAGCTCGACAGATTCCTTCTTTCTTTCTATGAGCTTCTTTACAGTCCATTGTTCATCCACAACTTTGGCTTCCATCCTCTCTCCAAACATAAACAAGCTTTTTCTCAAAGTCTTTCAGTGGTTAATAACATAATTATATAAAATTTATTTTCAGAACTAATCTTCAAGACCTCGAATTTTTCTTCGATGAATTCCATTTTTATAACTCCAATTTTTGCAGTATTAATCTCGTGTGGGTAGTGAAAGCTTACATTTGGCTATCTTGATACAGAATTTTCTGTACGAGCACTTTCACCATTTTTTTATTTTACCAACTTTAGGATCTCTAATATCTCCTGCCTATTAAGATTTAAATATTCCTCTTAAGGATTCCAGAGCATTGACCCTTGAAATCTGTTTATTTTCCTTCAAACTATTGAGAAATTCGTTTGAAAAGACGTAATTTTGTTTCCTAAGAAAGCAGAAAATTGAGACCGGAAGACTTAATCATTGCAATATTGACGAGGCATTTTACCCGGCTACTTAATCATCACGTTTAGTGCAACTTCCGCATTTCGTGAGCTAATCTATACTTGTAAGTGCACGTGTACTCAAATCTCAAACTCACTGCCTCAGGCAAACTTGCCTTTCATGAGTTGTTAAATATTTTATATTCCCACTAATTCCATATAAAGTTTTGATCGTATGTTCTCGAATCGAGTCTAGAATAATTAATATGCTAGTCATTTCCAATTTTACATATTTATGATTGAGTTGAATATTTGAGTGGGAGAGACGTCTCAGAAGTCGTAAAACGATCCCTTTAGTCATTATAAGATGCTTTTAAATTTCTTTAAAATTTAAAGATCAAAATCGCTCTTGTACTCGAAACAATGCAAAATTGTATAGAACACAAGAAGCGTTAAGATTTGAAGATTCCAAAATACATTTATTATGTAAAGATGAATCTTTTTCTTTCAGCTTCAAAACTTCAAATTTGTTGCTGAATGAGTGAATAGTGATGGATTGACGAGAAGGAAATTCTTGTATGACTCAACGATGAAAAATGGACTTGTGCTAAATAGAGTTTCACTCTCGTATCTCATTTTACGACCATTCTATGAAACAGTATTACGCACACGCGAATCTTTTTGTGTTATCACTAGCGATTATTGTTCTCATTATTTTTCCCCCAATCAGTCTAAGACTTTATTCATTCTTAATTTTATTTACCGTGACCGCATTCGTCACTCTTGGAAATAATTCATAATCTCCATCTCTCCACCTCCAGTCTTAAAACATTTTCGCGTCATCACGCATAAAACTTCTTTCATGAATTTACTTTTAATCTTTTGGAATTCCAGGATGATAAGACTAATTTAAAGGCGTTTCCATTTTATTTTTTTATAAAAATATATAAGAAATGGGTGATCAAGGGGTTTACAACTCAACCGACCTATGGTCACTTGAAGTGATATTTTCGATACACCGATATTTTTAGTGATTTTAGAAGACTGAGAATCAAAAGATTTTAAAATAAATGTTTCGCAGCTTTATGTTTTTATTTCCCACTATAAATACGCAAGGAATATTGTGATTATTCTGAGGCGTCAGATCGTAGCCTTCAACGTAAAACTTTCACTACTCGTACTTCAGGAATGTTTGTCATATTTGCAGCTGAAAATCCTTGGTCACTATGAACGAAGTCAGTGGAGACCCTTTATAAACACATGACATGCATAATTTTGCCAGAGTTGATAACCATCGTAATAAAGAACCTTTTTTCCCCACGAAATGAATATTTTATCAAGTACACAGCTCGGAAGAAAAAAAAAACTCTTAGCAAAAAGAGGATCGATTCGGTAACTAGAAAAATTATTTCACAGAGTCAAGAAGTTTTTCTTTACAGTTTTTGTGTTTATAATTTTTTTTATGGAGGTGGAGAGTGAGTGATTGCGTAACTAACAATAAGACGAATATTATTGTTTTACGAGTGAATTCCATCTACCTGGAACTATGCCAACATTAAAAAAGAATCATCAGTCAATCATCTTGGCATAGATGTGTTAATTGCAAAATATATTATTCGAAATGACAGCAATGTTTAATTGAGGATATGAGAATCTAAAAATATATTTCATATATATTTTGAGGAGAAATATATTGAACCAACTAACTACGCAAAATATACAATCAGTCAAATAAATTTAAGGTTTGAATGGTTTGTCTGCTTTAAATATAGAACTTGCATAGTTGATTTAGAAAATAGCTGAGATATATTTAAGGTGCAGAAATTTTCAAAATAAATTTGTCAAGTAATTTTTATGTCAACTAAAGAAGATTTGCAACCACCAAATTTATATACTTGTGAAATCCCGTTAAACTACTTCAAATTAAATTCAATTTTCAATCTCTTAAAATTCTTTCAAATATTTTGAAACAGTTTGAAATTTCTTGAAATTCTTTTAAATTTTTTAGAATCATTAAAAATCCAGCCAGTAATATAGGTGAAGCGAGATGGTGCTATTTCAGAATCGTTTAATGTGTAAGGCGAGACGGTTTGAGGTCATCACTTGGCCTTAACTTTCCAGACAGTTTGTAAATGATGAGTAAGAGCAATAAGAGATGAAACCCTGTAGTACTTGAAGGGCTTTTGTTTTATTAAACAGAAAGACCTTAATAGGCTTAATACTTTTAAAATTCTCTCTAAAATATTTCTTTCTAGTTAGTTTATCTTTATTCCAAAAAAATTCACCTTGAATCGCAGAATTTCAAGATATTTAAAATTTATTGAATTGACATTAACAGAGAAACCACTCATTTTTTTAATACGCAAGTTTATTACTCGAATTTTTAATTTAATTTTAAATTAACCAGATTTCAAGGCATTTCGAAGAATTTTAAAAGTTCCCAAGGTATTGAGAGATTTGCAAATATTTTAAAGACCTTAAAAAGTCTACAATTTAAAAAACAATTCAATAAATTAAATCTTTAATCCTTGTCATAATTTACATATGTAGTATCTTAGTTAATATGGAATTATTTATGTATGTATTATAAAGTCTTGATGCCCTGAAATTTTAGTGGCCACCGTAATTAATAAAATCAAGGAAATAATCTTTTTTATTCAAAAATAAAGTACCCAATGTAATAAGACACTTCTCTTTACAAGGGAAAATTAAATTGTCCTTGATAAATGCTGATTTAAAAGATTTAAGTCACTTGATAAAATGCAAACCATGGCGACGTTTGGCGAGACAAAAAAATACACTTAAATAAAGATATCAGACGGTATAATTTTATTTTAATCAATCGAGTTAAGTCTAGTTTACTAGTAGAGGTTTTTATTGAAGACGTTCTCTTGCAATCAATACCGTATTTTATGGCTAATAAATGAAATATATCGTAATCAAGTTTCATTTCTCATCTTGTTGTTTGTCGACAGATTTTAATGGAGAAAAACTAGAATTGATAATAATTCAGAAAGTTTGATTCTTTGAAAAAGTAAATTTAGAATTTAGGACCTATCTCAATATTAGCCTCTAATCGGCTAGAGTATATATCGATACTTAACTCACTAAGTGGGTTAGTTATTTTAACACTCCCGTCTTAAGATTGCTGTCATGTGAGAAGTTTGCACTGTAATATTAAATATTCAGAAAAAAATTTCTCATCGTAAAAATGTAAGCTGAGATTCTACGTAATCTCAAAATAAATGAATCAAAGACATTAAAGGAAAAAATGCTTCGTTTTGTCAATTCTAGAAAAAAAGTCTAAAAATATAGGAATTCAATTCAATTCAATGTCAGTCGCAAATAACAGACTATTACGCCACAGAATTATTGTACGTCATATATACTTTGTTATCGATACAATATTCCACTCGTGGCGATTAGTATTTTAATCAGATATAACACGAATGATTAGATTAGAATTAATTAGCAACTTCAGAAATCCCCCGCACCCTTGAATTATCAATTTGTTTACTTCTTCATTTCAATATCTATTCAAAGATTGTATCTCTAATAATAACTATTCTTTTGTAAATAATTTTTTAAATGAAAACTAATTTGCAAATTTTTTTAATTTTCAGATGCGTTGAAGATAAGAAGGCAGTTGAATATTCACCACCTCTAAGTAAAGAAGTTTCAAAAGTGAATGAAGTCACACAAACACATACGTTACCATACAAGTGAGTATAGAGAATTTGAAAAAAAAATTTGAAAAAAACAACTCATTGTTATTTTTTTCTATTTTTTTGTTATAGAAGAGCGGAAAGCAAATTATCACTTCATCAGGAGAAACGTAGGAGAAGGGCAGCACAACTTAGATATAGAGGGAGACCTTCCAGTTTTGATGCATCTTTAATTAGCAGATGTCCAAATAAAAATTGTGTTAGAGGTGTTGCCCTAATCGCCAATTCCAATCCAAGTCCTCTTCGACGACAGAGGACTTTGCCATGGGAAATGACGTCTTCCTCTGGATGCTCTTCTGATTCAGGTTCTGATTATGGTAATTGAAAATAGAAACTTTATCCTACATGCTACATATCATAAAAAGAAGGTTGCGATTAAATCGAATAAAATCTAAGCCTCGAAGTAATTTCAAAAGGTTTTAAATGTATGTCAAGTGATTTCAAAAATTTGATTTTAAAAATAAAATTTTTAATCTTTTGAAACTCATTTTATAAACATACTTAAAATTATATATTCACTTCGAGACTTAAAATTTAGAGAAGCTGTTTTTATGATTGGCAGTATTCCTAATTGGTCAAGACTCAAATTTCGTGAAATTGAAATTGGCAAAAAGTCAAAGTTTGTAACATTTAAACTTCATAAAGAAGAATTTGATCTAGAAATCCCAAAATATCTAAATATGAATCAACCAAGACAATAATGAAACTCTCTTCTGTTTCCAGAATCTGACTCTGACTCCGAAACGGACTTAAGACTAAGTGAAAGTTATATGGAAATAACAAAGGATGGTGATGAAAATAAAGAAGTGCAAATGTCCGCCGCCGAGGAAGCTGCATTCAGAATAACAGTTGGAAGAGGACATTTCAGTCGATCGAAAAAAGATCGATTTTTGAATAACCTCAGGCTCGAAAAAAGACTAAATGAAATGAACAACGACTATTTCAGTGCAGCTTGTCGTGCACATTGTCACACGCTTCCTAGGTGACTCTCTCGTGATGTTCACAGAATAATCTAATAACTCTAAGACTAGCGATGATAATTATATGAATAATTGATAAAATAGAAAATCTCAGGTGAAGAGTTCCTCGTTCGAGATTGTACTCTCTAAAAATTTAAAAAAAAATCGAAAGATTATGGCAGCATCCAGTTTCTTTCAAAAAGAACTCGTGTTATTTAACAATATAATTTCTACAAGCTTTATTTCATTTCTTGTATTGAAGTTTATATTTCAGGTACACGATATTATTTTCTAGATGATAGTTTAATCTCGAGTTTAATTTTCTAGAAATAGAGACCGTGCCCATGTTTGGATGTAAATAATTTTTGACCAATAATTAAAGGTTTTTGATCCAAATTCAAATCTCTAAATTCGATTTTCTCATTTATATTCATTGAGTGAAACGAGGAAATCGACTTTTGAGGTCAGAATTTGGATTCAACATCATTAAAATAATCTAAACATGGACTAATTTGATTAGAAAAATTTTAACTTTTAATATGGAACAACACACTTTTGAATTAAAAAAGACTGATGTTTTAGTTCTAGTAATTTCGTAAACCTTCTCGATTCGACACGTTTAAAGTTTTGAGAGTTCGATTTATTATAAAGAAACTTAACTAGTCTGATATCCATGATTCGGATTGAATCTGTTGAATTAGGCCTACCCGATTTTTAACTTGCGCTTCTTATCCATTATACTTGTATATACAATTATATATTTGAAATGCATCTTTATTATAGATATGGAAGGACATGAATCTGAATCGAGAAACATAGTTAAGGCGATCAGTAATTTATAATCTATTAATGTTAGAATCTACTCGAATTTAGGATTAAAGCGAATCATTTTCAGACGAGACAATTTTAAGTTTTCCATGTGGAAATCATTGGAATTTTAATCTTCCAAACTTGAATGCAAGTTTAGAGAGGTATGTTCGAATGAAAAAAAAAAATATTTTAAATATCCGAATACGAGAAAACCTTGTAATGATTATAATAAAGCGTGAATATAATCAGTATAGTAACTTATCATAGCTTTTGTAAACCGTCGCCAATTTGAAAACTCGCTTCCAAACAATTGTGAAAAGTTTAGATTTCTAAGACGTCAAAACTTAAATTTGTCACTACATATGTATTTATTTAAGGGTGTTGCATCCAAATTCTAATCTCAAATTTAAATTCCCCATTTTACATAACAATTATTAAAATGAAGAAATCGAATTTTGAGATTAGAATTCGTATCAAACGCCCTTAAAATGATTGTACATAATGATTAACAAAATTTAACAGCGTATCCAAGTCATTGAAAGTATGTAAATGTTTTTTTGTCTTGCAATGGATGTAATTATTTTTGCTTTCAATGACTTAAGTATCAAGAATCAATATTGTCAATTGCTATTTAATGTCTTCTAAGCTGACATTGCAAATTTTTGTTTTGAAAGAGCAAAGAGTATTGAGTTTCGTTTGAATTCTGATTTTAATAAGCAAACGTAATTAAGGCCATGTATAAGTTATCCGATCCCTATCTTACCAGAATTCTTTTCATGCAATGCCATTTCTATATTTATTGAGGTATTGAGTTGAAAAATTTTTAAATTAAAGAAAAAATACTAAATGTATAAATAGCATTGCAGGGAAAAAATGTTGGTAAGGTATGGATAAATATTAGCTTAGAAGAAAATCCGTCCGTGGCCGGTGGCGTAGCTTGTCAGTAATGGCTACTTCTCTTCGAGAGAAGGTATCACTGACGTATAAATAATTCAAATTCGACGCAGTTTACCGTCACGTCGTATAAAATTTACGTATAATTCGCGTCACTGTAAAAATTACTATCATGTATTTTATGGAAAAAGCTACTGTATTTCTATTTTTGTTAATAAATGCTAGTCAAAATTCAATTGCTGATGATGATAAACCAACGCTACCAATTGTCCTTTGGCATGGAATGGGTAAAGTTTATCACTTATTTTTAAATTTATAAAACTTATAATTTCCTATTTAATGATGACTTATCGTTATCACTTATTGAAAATGTAAATCTGTGAATATATTATCATTTAAATTTTCTCGTTAGAAGCATGATCATGTCAATAATTTTAAATTAAAATTACGAATATTTAAAATTGAATTAATCATAATATTTGTTAAGTAAAATGAAGAAATTGAATTTTTTTAATTTTAAATTAATAAAGAATTAAAGGAATTTAATTAACTAATCTTCCTTATTTTTTTATATTTCCGTAACAAAGTATTTTATTTTGTTATTTTAATTAAAGAATATTTTTCATTTTATAGGCGACAGTTGCTGTTTTTCATTCAGTTTAGGTCAGATTAAGAAAATTCTCGAAAATGAGATTCCTGGAGTTAACGTGCTTTCGATTAGAATTGGAAAAGATGATATAGAGGTTTGTTATTTTAGATTTCCTATCTTTGCTTTCTAATGATATACATATATGAATAGAGTACCATACATTTTTATAATTCAGTAAACAGAAAGTTACCCACATTGATTATAGTTGCGAGAAAGTATGGGCTGTCGCTTTTCCTGTAATTATGAAAATGTACAGACTTCATCTCTAATTATTGAACTTTTCAGGACGTGGAGAATAGTTTTTTTAAAAACGCTAATAATCAAGTCACCGAAGCATGCGAAATATTGTCAAACGATGAATCATTGAAAAATGGATACAATGCGATTGGTTTTTCGCAAGGAGCACAATTTTTGTAAGAATTTTTTTCAAATTGATATTTTGAATTCACAAAACATCAGATAGAAATTTAAGGGAGTTGGAACGAAATTCTAATCTCGTAATTCGATTTTCTCATTTTAATTATCAAATTTCAGGAGGGCTTTAGCTCAAAGGTGTCCCGATCCCCCAATGCTAAATTTAATATCAATAGGTGGACAACATCAAGGTGTATATGGGCTTCCAAGATGTATGTCTTTGGACAATGTTTTCTGTGATTATCTGAGAAGACTTTTAAATTATGGAGCATACTTCAAGTAAGTAATCATTACAGTCATCATTATTAGTTTTATGTTTTAATATTATTAGAATATTAGTTTAGATATATTAAAATTGCAGAGCACTAGTTAATAATTATCCAAATATAATATATATATTTTTTTACAGAATGATTCAAGAAAAATTCGTTCAAGCTGAATATTGGCACGACCCTCTCAGAGAGGATGAATACAAGAAGTACAATATTTTCTTAGCGGACATTAATAACGAGCGCACATTAAATCAGGTATGTAATTGAATTTTTTAATCTTTTCTACCTTTTAATGCAATGTGAATGAACTTTAACACTAAAAATCAATTTTTCAGACCTATAAGAATAATTTGCAAAAGCTGAAGAATTTAGTCTTGGTCAAATTTAACAAAGACGGAATGGTTCAACCTCGTGAAACAGAATGGTTTGGATTTTATGAACCAGGCCAAGCAAAGAAAATCCAAAGTTTGCAAGAAACTGCTTTATACAAAGAGGTAACATTTTAAAATTTTGTTTTAAAAATATATAGAATGTTTGAATATTTATTAAACGAATAAAAAAATTTCAGGATCGCCTTGGACTAAAAGAAATGGACGAACAGGGAAAAATTAAATTTCTTTCTGTGGACGGGGATCATTTGCAGTTTTCCGACAAGTGGTTTATAAAAAACATAATTCAAAAATATCTGATTTAATCTACGTTTAAATACTCAAAAATATCGAACAAAACTATTATTATAATCGACTGTTTGCATGTGATCTTATTATATTTGTAATTAAATATCTACGGCTCTCTGGTTTGTCTTAATAGACTCAATAGATTTTAAGAAATTAGATTTTGCATTAGTTAATTAACAATAAACAGGAGTTTGATATCAAACAAATATTTTTTAACCAAATAAACATTTTTTATATTTTGAATAATATTCTGTGTTTAATTGATTTTAATCTTTCCCTGGCTTGTGGTGCCATCTGAAACTTCATTCAGAGTTTATCTGAAGTGAAATTTAGAGAGGGAAATAAATATACATATCGCGTTTAATATATATCTTTTCGAAGATATTTGCGAAATTAATTTTTTTTTTTTTGGTAGAAGCACAATTATTACAACAAATCTAGCAGATTCTATAAAAATTTAACCCGATCATCGAAAAACAGGTGATCTCATAATTTGAGCGATCGTGTATGAATTCGAAAATTCGTCTTACAAATTGGAAACTAAAACTTTTATTCCTGGTTTTTGTCACTGGATTCTTGGACAAGCTATCAATATATAATACTGTAATACTGTATTATAAAATTATGTGTATTTCAAGTAAAACCCGAAGGTAACCTTTGGGTTTTCACCTACTATAAAAGACATAGGAAAATTTTCTTTGGAGTGGAAAACCTTATCTTGGCATCTACCTTTAAATTGGAAGTATGTACAGAAATTGAAAAAAGGTAAAGAAGTAAGCAAAAGGAAAACTGACTGACGGCGCGATATTCTTAAAGGTTTTCATGCAATTTTCATGAGAAGATATCTCATCTCGTAATGTAGTGCGTTGCGTCTCTCGACTCTCGACGGAGAAAGAGAGGGCTGGGTGGTGTAATCATATGATGACCGTGTTTGTATGGGGCGCACTGGGCGGCAGGGGGTAACTTTTTGTATAAAAACATATTTATCCGCGTGCATGAAGCCCTCGTAGCGGGATACAATGTTGGGTGTGGGTTCGCATACGTACTGTTAACTCTGTGCTTCTATCTGCGAGCGAGAGAGAAAGAAAATACGAATTGTGTGAGAGAGTGAGAGAGAAAAAGAGAGAAAGAGAGAGAGAGAGAAAGAGACTGTAGAACGCGAACTCTACAAAGTGAACTCATAATGTAATCTCTTAATGGGGGCACCAAGCGTGGATGTATATCACGCATAGTCCAGCTCTTCTCCCAGCATCTCGACCCCTTTTCATTTCCCCCTCCGTTTAGTATTTCAAAAGCTCCGTCGACGATGACATTCATGACTACAGATGACGATTAAATGCAAGCAACATCTTTATAACAAATCACCCATTTTTGAGAAATTCTGTTTGGAAATTGAAATTTGAATCGTTGGCAGACACAACCGCGTAGTATTAAAACGGATGACTCCCCCCCCTAAACTTGACTTATTTTCATACTTAAATGGCCCGTAAAACGATCGTTTTGATAAAATGGACAATCTTTAATAAAATACTAGGAAGAGCTAATCAAATATTATACTTTTTAGTGCAGATATTGTATAAGTAAATATTTCTGCATTAAGAAGTGATGTTTAATTTGTTTTTCATAATAGTTTAATCAAGATCATTTTCCTGATTCTGAATTATGAAGGATAACGGTATATCTTTAAAAAATAAACCTGTAGTTAGAATTTGAGGACTTACGTACACATTGCTAACGTAAATTGGTCGGTCTGTCCGGACCAGGCCGTTACTACTTAATTTAGCCACTACTACTTATGCAGTAGTATATCCAATATGTTCTAATTGGTTTTATTATGTTCTAATGTATGAAATTCAATTACTCACGATTGAGGCCAAATAGAGGGAGCGCAGTTTGTCACTCATGTCCTGAAAGCAAAAATTAATACGTACTTTAAAACCTATGAACATATTTATGCTTTCAATAAATTTACTACTATTATTTGTTCAATAATATATTAATAATGTTTAATAATAATGTGAAACAAGCCAGAAAAATGCGCTTTATATGCTAATATCTGGACTAATTAAATTAAGAACATATCTCGAAATTATTACAAATTTTTGACAAAATTTTACCCTTATCTTCTTTGTAGGTATAATATATATATATATATATTTAAATTTAAGTATCCATTAATAATGACTGTGACATGAGGCGGAGTATTCTCTTCCATTTTGGAAGAATTCACGAAGGAGAGGGGTATGCGCACATTTACTTTTCTGTGTTTTCCATCCTCTGTCCCGTACGATTAGCTTATTATTCTATACCTTTGTCGGTAGTTTGTGGAGTGCTTCAAAGCTCGCGCTTTCTCGCACATGTACAAAGTCATTTTTTGCATAGACATGCAAATAAACGAAAATTATACGTGTGGCATCAGAGAAAGTCGACCGAAATAGATGCACGTGTGTTAGGTACATTACGAAAGCTTTCCGATAACAATCTTGTTCTGAGTTTTGAATTAAAAATATAATTTAAGCTTACATAGGTTTAAATCAAAATGGGATCAAAATATAAATATAGTTATCGCCAGATTAGCATTTAATCAGACTAATTTGGGCCTGACCAGTGCCCCAATCATTTTTCAACATGTTCCATCTATAAATCAGCGTGATGAACTAATTAGGCGGTAGTTAGACGTTGTAGCTAGTTCCCTAATAAAAGTGGGACAAACTAGTTGGAACCCGACTTAGAGTTCAGTCTCTCCAAACATGAAAGCTTTGAAATTCCGCTGCCTAAAAAGATCTGATGCCTAGAAGGCGACTTTGAATGATTTCTCTTTCTGGAACTCTTTGTCAATCAGTACGAGTTATTCTGCGATAAAGGGATGAAAAAAATGGACGGGGGGTTCGAAGTGAGTCGCGAGGATCTCGTCCATTACCATCGCAGCTAATTTCGACAAAGCAGGATCCATATTGTGCGACTTCGACCGAAGCTGCGCCGCCAAGGAGATTGGGCTGGAGGCGAAGGCACCACGAAGGACGAGCGCGGTTCTGCAAATTTGCAGTTTGGTGGGGGTGGAACACCGAACAACAGAGTATATTATACAATGCTATCTGCCGGCCCACAATCGCATACAGCTCTCAACTCATTGTTTCCCACTACCTACAGATGTGCGCCGCTCCCCATTGTCAGGCTATAGCGAAATGCTGGATGTAGAATGAGACAGAGAAGAGAGAAGGGGGTACTAAAAGTGGGGTGGAGAATGGGGTGGCGCTTCCAAAAGGTACATATCAATTCATTGTCATATCAGCACTATTCGAGTCTAGGCGAAGTAACGGGTGGACCATGTAAATCTCCAACTTAATTTGTTCTTAATCTTAATTTCCTTGAAATTCACTATAAAAAGAAAAATAAAGAAAAATAAAACAAATAGAGAGCGAGCGAAGGGGTAGTTTAGTTTTTAATCAAACATTTTTTTAGATCAGTAGTTCCTTCCACTCCTAGGTTCATGTTTTGTTAAACTTTAAAATATATATTATCATGTTCAATAATGAAGACCACTTAGTAGAGATACGAAACCTCAATATTCTAATAGTAAATTTTTCCTCATGTGAGAATAAAATGTAGCCTAAATTTAATGTATCTGGGACATCACCCGGTACGTGTAAAGATACAGTCACGCAATAAGGGTTGGGAAGGAAATAGGCGGTGGTTGGTTTGATGCCAATAGGCGCTTGGACTGAGTTGGGTAGGTATTCCGTTTGTATAATGTATAATATAGCTAGCTACTCACTCGTATCACCATGTCTCTCTGATGTGAACGCAGCCTCAGGCTTATTATATACACATGTATTTGAATATCTCCGCGTATGTCAAAATTATGATTACACACTATTCTGGTACCGTGAACGCGATCGCAAGTCGGTACTAGATACCTCTCACATATCCACATATGCATGAATTATACATCTATTTGGAACTCTCATGATGCTAACTTTGCCGCGATTCAGGGCCTGAAGCTGACTTTAGAGTAGTGATATCTACCATGTGTGGCACCAATTTGCCATTGGCAATTTTGTTTTATATAAACCCAAAAGATATGAGTTTTGCACCTTCTTGACAAATTTTTACTATTCGAAGTACCTATCAGCCATGATCATTAATTGGAAACGATATAATCGCTATTCTAATAATACAATCGTTATTCTCTCATATTTGAAAAACGTCAACGAATCTCAAACATATAGCGGAGTGCACAATCGGTCCGGGGACAAACAAAAAAGAAATGGGGTGTATACTCACGTGGCTCATTATAGGCTCACATGAAAGCATGTCGTCCGTGTTATTCTGCACATTGGTGAGCACTGCGTGCATCAAGGATGATAATGTCGGAAAAGAAGAGATAAAACGATCCTCTGCATTGAAGAAAAAAAACGAAACTGGGGATTTGTTTGTTTAGCGAATTGCAGACGAGTTATCTGCAATCCTAAAGAACCATTAACATCCAACTCGCGAATGATATTGTATTGTCCTCCAAGTTCGATAGAAGCTTTCATCATGAAAGATGCTGAAAGATGGCGTCGCATATCAAGCACAAAAATTATAAAATAAAATGCAAGTAACTATTTATTGAAACTACAGCATTGTCGAAAAAGAAGTTCGAGCATAAAAGGAGACCAACTTTTGCATCCTTTATGAAATTTACGAAGCAGACGTTGAATCTAGATGTTCGGGCATCGATGCATTTCAATTGGAACTATCGATTCTAGAGATAACCTCTTATTATCCAGACGTTCATTAATTCGTGGTCCACTGGACGGTAAGTACTTGGCCGTTGGCAAACAATGGCTTTTGTCCAGCACATCATTTTCACTCGTCCATCTTTTCTTCGACTTTCCGCGACTCAGCCGACCAGTAACAGTTTGTTTTTGCCAGTCAGGAATGAATCTGTTCTCTGAGTTTTCGGATTCACGTCTTTTTTATATACTCCTTCCTCTTTCCTTGCATCTCTTCTTCTATATTTGTCATCTTTTTTTTTGCTGCCGGCGTTACAACATCGCTGTGTTCGACCGGACAGAGCACTTCACAATGAACCATTGTATTCCTCGTGGCCACCTATACCGCAGCCTATTATGCCTATAATTTTGCTTAGGCTGATTATAAATTACTTTACACTCAAGGTGGATAATGGTGAAGTTTTCACATCCACACATTACATTAAAATCTCTTACAATTCCTAAAAACATGAATCCCTCAAAATCATAAATCAATCTTGAATTTGCGAATACCAACTCTGAATGAGTTCATTCTATCAGAAGATTAAATTAAACCTCACTATAGCGAATTTAAGAAGATTCTGAAGGAGTTCTACTTCATTAACGCTTCTCACGAAGATTCCATAAAGGACTTCATCCGCGAAGAAGCATTTTCCGCTTTCAATACTAAGTAAGGAGAAGGTTGAAGTGGAGACGGTAGAATGGTGGAGACGAGTATAGGTTGAGAAGGTGGTGGTCGAGCAGAAAGTGGCGAAGGGGTGAGATTCGTGTGGCATTTTCTAAGGAGATCGTTAGCGATGAACTTTGCTTGCTGGGATATCCGAACGGATATTGAGGGCAGACTTAGCCGACTAATTAACGATATTTCACCGGTAATTAAACACATCCAATCTCGGGGCGAAGCAAAGGGTGCAACGGAAGTATAAGCTTCTCCTCTAAGATGCTCTTCGACCGCATTTTCAATGCCCGCAGAGCCGTCCAAGAGGGAGGGAAAGCCACTATTGGCTCGCCCTCCTTTTCGCCTTTCATCTCAACCCTCAATCCAGCAATTCATTTAAGGAATAATTTAAATTCGAAATCGTAGCATTTACGGTATTACAAGATAGTAATGACTGCTTAGGTCATGATAACAATTCACAGTAAACAGCGATACCGTGAAATTCAGATAATTTCGACTTATAAATCTGTTTTTCGTTGGCTAGATGCTGCTGAAAACATTTTTGTTAATGCAGAAAATGGTAGATATATTCGTTCAATTATTGGTTAGTGGTACAGAGAGGCATTTGTATTCGGTCTCGATCCGTGGATTATTAAAACACCGTGTCCGTACAATGGTTCGGTCTGAAGCCAGTGGCGCGCGAGGAATCGTTATTTCCATCTCAATTAATATTTTAATCAAGCCTCTATATACCACGTTGTTCCATTTATGGACTTCTGAACATTAACTCGACCCCACCCGCTTTTCTCTAACGTTATCCCCACCCTATTTCGCAAACCAATACAACTGTGATAGTCCATGCCTTTTTCGTAATGCACGTCCAAGTTATTTGTTAAAAACTAAACCGAAGGCGATATTGATGCATCGACTTGTAATTTTTCTCTTCTTATAATTCAAGAGTTTTCTCAATTGAACAAAATTTATATTATAACATTATTCATCTAAGGTACATATATATTTTGACAATTTTTCCCATGAGATTTCCAGATTTCCTTCTGCGCACAATATAGACACCCTGTCAATATATTTTTCTTAACAGACGAAAAACAATATCAACCTGGATTTTTTTTGGTCAAATCTCGTTTAAACGCATCACTAGAAAAATCTCACCCCTATGGGGATAGGTAACATACAGTGTTACCCTCCTATCCTCATAGTTGTTACATCTAACCCATTCGCAATCCCGACGGGACGATTCGCGCGTGGTGGCTAGTTGATTAATTAGAATCTCTAACCCGGTAGAATTTCTCTGAAATGGGAGAGGGCGAGTAGGGGTGAAGGGAAAAAGGAAAGGGGAGGTTCATTCAGGAGTAGGGGGGAGAGAGTTGGTGCACCAAAAAGCACAGTGGTTTACACAGTGTGGCTGCGGACTGTGGGGGTGGAATAACGGCGGTGTAAGGGGTGTGTGGCGAGCCTTCAGAATCTGTA